>JZLH01S0026263.1:57515-73755 GCA_001188425.1 Eucidaris tribuloides | reverse complement strand
GGTTAAGAATTATAAGCAACAAGTTTGTTTTGGTGATTTATTTTTTTATTTGAAAGCTTTATGACCAAAGGTCATATCACACAATAAAGATCTCGAATTGTCTTTCGTTCTCTTTTTTTAAAATTATATGTAAGTGAAAATCTCGAGTGGGTGGGGGGGGGACCCTGAATTTTTACTATATTTTTACAGTATAGCATCAAAGCATTTAATAAGGTGTTAATGTAATCTGAATCATACCTTCAGCCGCAAAGATCAACCTTTGTATATATGTCAACGATGATCCTTATCTCGATTTCATGTAAAGACTTGATTACAACAACATCGTTAAGTTACACATTGTTTTTACAATAAACAAACACACATATTAATTACCATCAAATCCATTTTGCCCCTAATCTGTTACGATGTCATGGACATCCGGCGGCCACGGCTAGCCCCCTGAGGCCAGGGACTACCGGATTTACTGTGTCCAGCAGCTGTTATACTGAACAGGAGGTCTACGGAACAGAAGAGTTCAGTAAAACCAGAGTCCATTGGGACAGGTCCTCACGTCGGGTAGGTCATACCAAATTTTGTTATCCAGGCCTGCAACTGGTTTCCTTTTCCTATTTTTTCCTACTTTTTCCTACTTTTTCTGTAATGACATCCTTGAATTTTCAATTGTTTTCTTTAATCATATTTTCCTCACCTTTTTTTTCAAAAAATAGGCTTAAAAAAATCCTTGTGCGACAGGTTTTTTATGCGAGTCGCGGTCTTAAAGTTGTGTTGCCTATAGGTACTGTATACTATCTCATATCTCAATCTCTTGTTTTTGAAGAAAATTTGTTCCGCGGTTTTCCACTGCGTTTCGCCGATCTTTTAGAATTTTTTTCGCTTGTGTGTATTCCGCATGTTTACATTTTCTTTCCAAACACTACTTATCAGATATCTACTTTCCTTCCTACTTTGGTGGATTTGAATCTCTACTTGTTACCTGCTCCTTTGAAGAGAATGTTTTGCCTACTGATTTTCTCGCTACTTTTTTCAAACCAAGCCAGAGTTGAAGGCCTGCTTGTATTTACTTCCCAAGGCATGTTTACATACCTCTGCGCTGGCCAGGTCATAATTTACATGCAAAGGATACAATTTCAATGGTTATTATCGTTCATGCCTTTTGTATTTTGGCTGGTCTGCTGTACATTTTAAAATCGAGTCAATTCCTAACTTAGAAAATATGTTACAAACTCACTGTAACAGGAATATTGAAGACGAAAAGCCTACCATTGACTTTTTGGAATACATCAAAACCTGTCTGGATACAGTTTGCCCAATGTCTCTGCGAAGCTACAATATTTGGTATCTCCTTGTCCTTAATTCAGAATATTTTGTTTTTATTTGATTCAACAGCCATCATAACACCCTTTGCATCAAAATTCGGGGCGGCCGCGGTCACGGTGCCACCTCATGTGATGCTCTGATGCAGCACTCCTTGGATTTGGGTAGAAGTTATCCATCAGGTAAGACCATCATCCACCTCATTGCATGAATAATAACTGTAATGTTTAGACAAGTTGCGCTTTGGTAATTAATAATGTAATTCTTTTGTTAATATTTTCAAAGTGATGGGTACTGTAAAAACACTAAGATTTTCACAACAGTGAAATTTGTTCAGAAATAGGAAGCCGACAAGTCTTCGGTATTAGGCCATTTCAGAAAGATTTGTAGATACAAGCTTTCACTTTTGCATTCTTGCTTTCACGAATATCAACTCCTTGCATCATTGTGTGAAAATGTAGAATGCTTTGCAGAAAAAATTTTCTGGTTTGTCAGCATGTCATCATTGGAGTTATTAAGACGGTATTCAAGAGGGAACCCACGGAGCATGAGGCTGGGGAAAGAAATGGCGCGAGAGCATAGAAAATGTCAAAATGATTGCCAGTACATTATTTTCTCTGCCATGTATACCTGATAGATAATACTGCATTTTTTCACGATTTTAAAAACTTTTGTGGAATATTGATACATGGAAGTCGTTTATGTAATGTCGTAAGTGAGATATGCGCAACAGATTATGAGACATTATGTCTTTGAAGGATAAATAAGATAATGGTTACCATATATGCTTGAATCTGTGTTCAGTGTTTCTATCTAAGCCAAAACAAACGTCGCTGTGAACACAATTTTGTTTCATTGAATGGCTAATAAATAGGAGTGTTTGGTGTTACATGGACCAAATACATTAAAGATAAATAAGCCAACTGTATTAGTTACATGTGCCATCTTTACATTCCATATATTGTCCCGTGTGTTCCTGCGCATTACGTTCTTTTCTTTGCGTATTACTAGTGTTGCCTCACTTTTGCATTTTATTTTCTTTTTCTTTTGCGAGCCACCTCTTTACTAACAAATTACACGATGACCCACCATATACCTATCTTAACATACAAAAATCCCCTACATAATTTGCTGCGACAACAATAAAATGTACACAAATCAATTGTCCCATATTCACTTAACTCGATCCAATTGATAATTTTCAAAACACAAAATTCTTGTCAATCATCCGATGGAATACAACTTAATGCACATTATATTTCACAATCGACAAATATCTACGATATCCTGGCATATAAACATCACTTACAACTCATTCATTACAATGCATCATTCAATGTTAAATGGATACTTATATACACACACAAACATCCAAAACTCTGATCTATGCTATCTTCGTTGAACTCCATACACATTTCCACTTTAAACTCTCTTTACACGTAAACATGCAATCTTTCATCTGTCAAACTACAGTGCAAACACTCACAAACACAAAATATAACCCATGCACAGTACAAATTCCAATACAACCTACGAATACATGACGGACGCACAAGGACAAAGCCTCTCTGCGACACCACGCGGTTTTCGTTAGGACAAGCCGTGCGGGCCCGCTGCACCAGGCCTCTAGAGGCAGCGCTTCAGATGACAGCTTCCCAACAGCCTGCCCGTTCAAACATGGGTTAGGATCTACTGCGGTGCTCTGTGTATAGTGCATGTGTTGAGAATTCTGCATGTTTTAGATATTTGATCTGCACTCCGGAGCGAGTTGATTGTTAGTTAATTGAGCACCTGCCACCTAGGTTCCTTCCATTTTATCGACACTTTGATACATTAGTTGCACCTACAGCATGAAAACAGTCATACAAATTTCATTATTTTTCCTTGAAGCCTACCACATGATTCTTGTATATGTGATATGGTTTACTTTCCCTCGTTTTTCCGATCTTTAAATTGAAAATTTATCTAATTAATGTGTGGTTTAAACATTTTCATAAACTCCATTTTTAATATTTACAGTTTATCCATTCTGTTGGCTCCATTACTTCAGCATTAGCAATTTCAACTAAAATCATTTACTCAGCCCTTTGCCTTCTAATCCTTAATCTTCATCAGAATTACTATTCTTTAATTCTTTTACTTCATGGGCATCTTACCTTTAAATCAAGTTTTACTTCCATGCAGGGTACAGCACAAATGACCACGATTCAGTGCTTATTTGTTTACTTGGGTGATGTCAAGAAGGCAAAAATAACACCTCCCCCCCTACCACCCCCCCCAGTAAAAAAAAAAAACGGCTTGGGGTTGAGCCGTTTATCTTATGTATTCCCACAAGTTGGGTATTAGCATTAATTTTGTAAACCAACTCATGGGGTTCCTGTTTTGAGGCAAGAACCTAAATTTATTTCGAAGCTACTTTCAAAATTTTTGTGTACAAACTATCTCATTGTGGATTAATTCTAACTAGCATCCCTACAGCTGATATTTCTTACACTCATCTGCCATTGTGAAATTGCTTTTAATATAATGCCACTGATATTTAAATTGACCTAGTTTCATTTTTGTTTTTGTTTTCCCCCCAGCGGGACGGACCGTACCAAGTGAGGGCACCCTGGGCTGCATATTCATCCTAGAACCACCGCAACAAAACTTCTTCCAAAAACGTACAAAGAACTCAAACAGATGATATATTTAAAGAAGAAATACAACTTGTGAGCATCAAATTGCATAACTGAACAACAGATTGGAACATTTCAGATTTTATGAGATATTTCGCTTCCGCTGAATCATGTACTGAAATTGATTACAAGGATTAATTTTAAAAATTTCATAGTGCTGAAAACATGATCAAAATGTAATATCTCCAGACATTAGATTGAGTCAATTTGTTTCATTTAATACAGATTGACAAAGACAGGGAACAAATTTCAAAACATATTTTCCTATCATGTGTTTTATGATGATACAGTTCAAACAAGTTTTTATTCAAAATGAAAGTGATAAAAATATGCAACATGTAATAGTGCGTGTGTCTGATAAAAAGATAAAAGTTGCGTGTAAGTGCGTAGAAATATATCCAAACTTGAAAATGTATATATTGTAAATACACAGAATGTATATTATACTCTTTAATCCATAAAGACAGTTGTATTATATTACACCCCAAACAAATATGTGATGTAAATATGCAGAAAATGTTGTATTGTGCTGCAGAAAATGTAAATATTATGTCATTAAACTGTAGATATTTGGTATAATAAACATTCCATGTTATACAAACTTGACTTTTTTTCCTTGACATTTTTATGGAAACTTAGTGATATAGAGTAGGTGTAAAAGTGTGTACTGATTTCTCGACTACATGTATGCACTTAGGTTCAGTTCCTAAACGTGTACATGAAAAATCATGTATCAAATTTGTTCATACACACATAATTTGAAAGTTATTAATATGTGCCAATACTGCATGTCATAAGTTCATTTTGTTCCTTTGTGTATTGATAGGTGTACATCTGTCACATAGATTCAAATTTTTAGAATAGATAAATAGTTATTGAGACTTCTGGTTGTAAATCCAGAGCAGTCAACTTCCTTTGATGGATTTCAGTAATTTCACAGCTAAAAAACAGTCATTTGCCATGTTTTGAAACAAAATCAGTAACTCAAATATAATTGCAAAAGAATTACACAAAACTGATTTCATAAAACCAGTATTTTTCATGCAATCATCAGTATTCTTCGCCACTTTCAGAACAAATTACTGAAAATCAGTACCACTTGGCAGCGCTTAAGTCTCTTAAATCATGAAAATAATGTATTTTCTGCAATCAAAATTAAGCATTGTTGTTCAAAGATAGAGAACAATTTCCATGTGATGTAACAGGGTTACTTAACAGTATCTACCTATTTCTATATCCAATTGTGTTATTTAACTGAATGAGCAAGGGATCATTTTACTTCTTATATGTTTCACTGGATTTTCATAAATTACTGGTACTGCCCTAAAATAATATTCATGCAAATTTCATAATGCTATACTTTTTTATGGAAAATTGTGCTCACCTCAAGTGTTCAAAAATGTGTCCTTTTTAATGTAAATAAGATCACTGGTCTTTATTGTATTGTATGCTGATGTGGTCATACATGTATATGTATTACATTTATTTATCTTTTAGAGGTAGAATTACAGAAATAGTAGCATGCTCGAGTAGAATTGCACTGAAATTTGTTAAATGTCAGCTGTTTCTTATAGTACTGCATTTGAGGGACATATTTCTACAGTATGCCAGAATGTACTTTACTTGTTTGTTGTAATTGAAATAGTTTTGCAAAAATCTGTTGATTATAGTACTGTTATGTCTGACTTGCCAGTTCTGTACTATGTAAGTACATGTATAATATTGTTCGTGGAATATGTTTTAATTGCAAACGTATGTACAATGTGTATATCAAGGATGTTATTGTTATTGCTGATCTTTGTTTGGTTGTGTTGTCGTTAGTTGCTGTTCTTTGTTTGTCTGTATCGTTGTTATTGCTGTTTTTGTTCGTTTGTTTTGTTAATTTTTTGTATCAAAGCTTTGACCATTGTGCTCTAAATTTCAGGATGGTTTGATGCAAGTCTGATGTCATATTCAGTTTACTTCACCTTAACCCAAATATGAACATGGAATAGGAAAGTAAATGAGAAGTTAAAGTTCTTTTGCATGATAGAGGGTATGCTAAGGCCCATGCATACTTTATTTTGATGTATGGTTCGTTGACAAAAGTCTAACTCGTGGTGATCAGTATTAAATTTAAGAAATTATGTAGCCATGAACAATTTTTAAAATGTTCTTTTAAAGTACAATGTACCTTTTTAACTTTTTAACCAGTAATTGGGATGGAATATATGCATGAAATAGAATGTATTTTTGTACTTGGCTGTCATTTCGTAGTGCAATAGTAATGTCTTATATAGTGTCATTTTTAAATGTATAATGTATAGTACTACTGTATGTATTTTATTGTATGTACTGTTTAGTTATGTGTATTTTAATGGTTATGCCACATGCAACGCAATAACTTTGAGGCGATAAATTCCAGCTGACAAGGTAAAGTTACATAATTCTTATATAAAAATGTTATTTACTTTCACATAATTATCGGCAGTTATATTGCTATGCAGTTAAGACAACACATTATCTGGTGCCTATTAAATATGATAAATGGTGATTGGATATATCATGTAATATGTAAAATGTAAATTTTCCTAGTCTTATTAGTAATATTATATGCAAATATATTTTTAGGCTGAGATGATCATTCACTATGCATTGTTTATAAAAAAATCTTTTTCTGAGAATGTTGAAAAGGAGTCATTTGATTGGTAATTCAATTGTAACAACATACTGGGTATGTTTAAAGAGATTTGATATAGTACTCAAGTCCCTCTACAGAAATATCACAAGACTCTGAGACAGTATTAATTGAGGTGGGTACATGTATTTGTACTTTGTTGTAGTAACAAGTTAAATATTTCACAATCTTCACTTGTACTTAAAGTTAAGTATTGCAAACTTTATTTGTAAGATTACAAATCTAATTTGTGATGTGGTACACAATTTGTAACCACTGGCAAAGAAATGGTCAATGTAATCAACTAGCATGTCCATACATATTTGAACAAAGAATGCCTCATCCATATCAGTGTTGCCAATTTGCCAAAGAGTGTTGCAAACCAGTTCCCTCTGTTACAACAGAGATAAATTTGTATTTGCACATCCAAAAGAATGTGCAGAAATATATCAAATACTTTAAAATTACAAGGAATCCCCAGATTTCATTTTTGCATATGCCTAACCTTCATCATTTTAGGAGTAGGTCCGAAATATCTCCAACTGGGTCTTTGGGGAATGCATGTTATATCAAAATCATTCATTTTCAGTGGGTTATTAGTGATTGAAATTATAGTGCATCAAAATATTAACTTGTCAAGCATGAAAGGTTTGTAAGTATTCAAATCACTCACTTCCAGTAATAATGTTATTTACATTTGTATATTACACAGTTGCACTGCAGAAAATTTCTAAACTATTGTTGCATAAGAAATTCTTCATTATGCATGAACCTTTACAAAATTCACATTTTATTATTCTCGACCAGAAGTATATATATTTTTATGGTGTATAGATTTGTATACAGTATGTCGTATGTCTTCTAATCACTGCACTTGTATGAATCGTATATATGAAATCTTGCATGCAATAAAAACAGAATATCATTATGATACATTTGTGATGCTCAATTCATTTTGTCATTCTGGTGTTAGTTTTGACACAATTTTCAGATCTGTGAGAGGACAGGGAAATTTGAGGGAACATTCTTAAGCAATGCTCAGGACTGGTTGGCAATTTGAGGGATTGGTTCATTGATTTGTGAAAGTTAACCATTTCTGAACCAGCAATAGGAAGATGCGTCTCAAAATACAGTGCTAAAAATTTAGTGTTTGTCGTCAAAAAAGTTTTCAAAATGCTAATAAACCAATGGTATAATCACATTTTCAGATACGTAGAGTTCTTGCTTTATCATGTGATATCGTGTGCATATACTCTGTATCGATACGGGGGCATTTAGACAACATTCACACCAAGCTCTGTGATGTAGCAGTAGAAGTTCATTAATTATATGAGTGTCAATCTCACACAATAGATTATGAAAGAGTTAAGCAGGGGCGTCGATCCTGGGGTGGCAAGGGGGGCAGTCGCCACCCCAATGAAAAAGCAATTAAAGGCACTACAAAACCAATAAACTTAGCATTAAAAATAATATTAACATACACACTTTTCATTTTTGGGTACGCTTTGCATCCATAATTCTGTATTGCAACTTGGCGCGCAAAGCGTGCCAAAATTTTTTGACATTTTTTCACTTTTGCCCCCTCAATCCGAAAAATGGATCAACACCCCTGGTCGTAGGGCATTTTCTTTGTACTGCCCCTTGTGTTTGTCCTAATAAGCCCTGCCTTCTTATACCTGTACAACATACAGTGTACTCTCGTTATAAAGAAGTCCTTGGGACCCATGGAATTGTTTCTTTATAACAAAATTTCTTCATATCAGGATTGCAAAAACAATAGAATACAAAGAAGAGCCAAGATATGGGACCAGAGATTTTACTTCTTTATACTGAAATTTTGTTATATCAGTGTTCTTTTTAACGAGAGTGCACTGTACTAATACACTGTACACAAAACCCTAAAAGTACATTTATCAGATAAACGTACAAAATCACCAGAACATTTCAATCATTGATCACACTGTATCAATACGCAAACATTCAAACACACAAGAACATTGTATATTGATCTGCAAGAAAAATCATCTACTCTTAATGGGGGGGGGGGGTTGGGTGGGAGTGGGGTCGAGGGGCTGTTCGCTCACGATGTACCCATGAACCTCTTGTGTTAAGTTTATGTTTGGCACTAAAACTGTCACAGTTTTACTTGTTGAATCTGTATCAGTCATTTTCATTAAAAAAAAATAGTGCAATGTGTTTGTCCATGGCGTTTGTAAGATGAGTGATATAAATCTGTCCATAATTTGAATGATTTAGCCTTATTTTATTGATGCTAAGCTCATCAAGGGATGTAAATCAAGAACAATCATTTAAATGGGTGAGGCAACCACACTTGTACAGCAAGTAAAACAACATACACACATTCTTCACTTTGTCCACAAAGTACATATACTTGTTTATTGTTATTGAATACCACTTTAACTTGAACTTAGCACAAAACAATGTCACAAAAGATTAAAACACAAAAATAAGTTAACACAAAACCCTATCATGTCTTTGGATTCGATTCTGCTCTTAGTCTGAATAACTAGACAATTTTGTTGTCACTCGGCTTCAGAAAATTAAGTGAACTTACTGTACTACACATCAGTACAAATGAACAATTACAGTACAAAGGAGAATGCCTACTGCAGTATATAGGTTTAGTATTGGTCACCACTTTTTCTTTGAAACAAGGTCTTACACGGTTCCAGCCCGACCAATTACTGAAAAGGTCTAACACACTGAGGATCCTTTAGACGTACGGTCCGATAGACCGACACTCCGACAGACCGACTGTCAAAATGGGTCCAATACACCGATTAACAAAAAGGGTCCATACCCTTTTTCAATAATCGGTCTATCAGACCCTTATCGGACCCTCGGTCTGTTGGACCCTTTTAAATAATCGGTCCATCAGACCCTTTTGACAATCGGTCTGTCAGACCCATTCCAGTAATGGATTATCAGTCTATTGGACCTTCCGTCTATGGGGATTCCCCCCCCCCCCCCACAGTTTCTATCATACATTGAAAATGCAAGCCATACTTTATTATCCTCGTCTTGGGCATGTTTATGTACATGTACCGTTATTGTTGACCAACCCATATCATGCACAGGTTTGTAACACCATAAACTAACAATTTTAATTTTTGTTTCAATAAGTTGTTGCTGGCATGTCAGTTTACGAGATCATTAATAGATGACTAGTTTTCAAAGGAATAGAGACAAAACTTTATTGCCCAATTGACAATTGTAAACCACATGTAATGAGTGTAGACTGCCTTGCCCTACAAGACAATGCAAATTGAGTTACTGTGTGAGACAAGCAGATCATGTGGACATGATCACCCATGCGAATGCCAATTTATCATGACTAAATCTTGACATACTAAAACTTTTCAAATACTGCTGGGTTAGCTGGTGTATCGTTGACTTTACCCTACAAAAGCAAGTATTGCTTTTTTGTTTATTTCATTTTTTTTTTTTACGAAAAGAATGTTTTACTTGACTTACATACTCAACAGATGTATGACACAGTATTTGTTTAAAATTTGAGAAAGAAAATCACACATTGGCACAGTTTTGATGAGATACTAATGGATGATATCATCGTATGTGATCTTAGACATAGCAAATTTGCAATATTTCAAGCTACCACTATACTCGAGAATATTTGTACCAATTACAATGCTGTTTATGCCTGAGATAAACATACATGTATGCAAATCTGAACTGTATGCAGTAAATGTCAACACAAGTTGGAAATACGAGTTGCCATTGTTTCATCAGAAAAAAAAATAATAATTCTGGAAATTACTGAGCTTGTAGCAAGTGTTTGGCACTATTTGTTGAATCAAGAGTAAAATCAAAAGTGAAATTGTCTATAAAAGTATAACAAAATGAAGACTTGTGTTATTTTTTACATGCTTCTGAAAGATGGCTAATGCCTTACGTTCTGGGGTCCAATGTCGCACATATTTTTACAAGAAGTAATTCTAATAGTCACTCATCCCACTTCTGATATTAGTCTTACCACAATTCTTTGTTAAAATGCCCTTATACACTAAGGAACTACATTTGCTCAGTCATATGTGACCCTGGTCAATTGAATATCTTGTACTAGCATTTCATTCATTTCTATTTCATTTCATTTTCTATTAAGCTGTTTATTTTATTCATGTATTCATTTATCTATATAATTCTTTTATTTATTTATTTGTAATATTTCTCCAAGGGTGTAGGTTGGTTTGGGCATGGGGAGGTTTACAAAAGCAGCTGTTTGAAAGCAGAGAAAGGGGTGCAAATTTCATTTTGCGTGCCCAAGGTGGAACTTCTCTGCCTCAGGATGGAAGGGGGGGGGGTTGAAAGTGCACCCCCTCCCCAGCCTACGCCCTTGTTCTCTGTATATGAACATCAATTTTTGTACACTTTTTCACAAGGAAAACAAAATGAGACATTTCCCGGTTATCATACGTGCCCGACGTATATGAACTAGAAAACACCACGTAATAACAAACATGGTCCCTATTTCAAATATAACACTGATTTGCTTTCTTGGCAATAACAATCAATTCAGTCAGATGCTAAGTCTATCTGGTGATTCTACCCATAAAAGCAGAGCATTTTATAGATCAGCGTAGTTATGATCAACAAAAACATAAAGCAAAAACTGGCAAGATGTCATCAGTTGGTAAAACTGAAAAATAGCACATGTATCTGTATCAACACACTTAAACACAAATAGACATAAATGAATATCACCTTGATAATTTATCTCCACTGGATGGTCAATTTTAACACTAGTCTATAGAGGGAAATGTATATGATAAAACTGATCATTGACAAAGTATTTCTTCAGCACTTGCAAATCATTTTAAGTGCAATTCTACTTTTTCAGGGCATCACCAGTTCACCACACTCTAAACACTGAGAGCATGTAGGGATATGCAGCTCAGATCTTCAAAAAATTGGAAATATTACTCAACATTGTCTTAAACATTATCATGCTCAATATGTGTAAATAGTGCTATTACAAGTATTAACTTTGTTTGCCGAGAGAAATTTGTAAATGTCTCCATAGAACTACATGTAGAACATTAATTTAGAGGACAATTTCACTCTATCATTACAACACATCTGACCTGAGAAATAACAAAAAAAATACTGAAAATATATGTGTACATACATACGTGTATATATTTCATAGTTTACTGTAATCATTACAACTTTGTGTGCAGTTAAATCATACATATATTAACAGAGGAATTGAATTTAATATAAAACAAAAAGGCAAACAGTAACAAACTATGAACCACTGTTTTGACAAATACGATACAGTGAACATCATATTCAAATGCAAGATATTCTTGCTGAATATTACACACATGGCCAAAATGATAAACTTGCATGAAGATAGCATATAACAACAAACATGTATCCTGTAAAGTAATGTCTCATACAGTTAATCTTTTATTTGTCTAGTTGCCTTTATAAGATAGTTGTTGAAAACTGCTTATATATTGTTATTTTATTAGAATTAAATTCTCCTTCGAACCTTACTATATTTGATATATTCTATATTATCTCATGTAAGATTGTAAGTAATCCTAACCCATTAAGTGTAGCAGTGCAGAAAAATAGGGTTGAGTTATTTTACATTGACAATGTTTAAGTCTGTTGAACTAGTAAGTGGACTATATACTTGTTACATTACTGCAAATTCAGCTTGACACAATTCTGAGTTTAAAACATTTATACATATTTGTATACACATCTGTCAATAAATAATAGAAAGATGGTTATAATACACAAAGCATTCCAGCAGTTTTCCTGTTTTGCTATTGTATTAAAGTCTATTCCAATTCCAATGAGAGGGGACTGGCAATTTAGAGGCTGGGGATTAATTTAGGGAACTGGCATATCTGGATCTAATGCTAGGTTCACATTGCCGATCTGTCATATCTGGATCTAATGCTAGGTTCACATTGCCGATCTGTCAACTCGATCAGGCCCGATTAAGCCAATTTTTGGCCTTTTCGGTCTAGTTCAGCCAGTAATCGGGGTCAATCTACCATAATCGGGGTCCGTCTGCCTTGATCGACATCGTTCTGGTTACCTACTCGAGTATTTTTAACATGCCAAAAACATTCGAGAAGGGAGCCAGAGCATTGTTGATCACTCCGATCAAGGTAGACTGACCCCGATTACCTTGCCGAGCTTGACCAACCGGGCCCAAAATTGGCTTGATCGGGCCTGATCGAGTCGACAGATCGGCAGTGTGAACCTAGCATAAGAATAAGATACACTGCTGAATAACTCTGTCACATTTGAATGTGCATAGTTTGAATGTACAGAGTTTGAGCAGATATAAAACATTGAATTCCTTGAAGTGACAAGCATTTTGGTATGCATTAAAATGTGAGAGACTGATGCAGCAGACACATTGAACATTGTTTATGCAAGACTTTGCACAAGATCTGTTCAACTATCGAGGCAAGTCAATGGACACCGAATGGTCACTGCTCACTTTACAATATTTCTTTCATAACTGGGGTAAAAAGTGGAATGAATAGCAAGCTCTTAACAAGCATCCCCTGAAGGTCTTGTACTCTCTCAAGTCTCAACTCAAATCATAAGAGAACAATGGATCAGGGGATGGCCCCCAGATATACGTTCACCACAAATTTTTTCAGCAGTAGGAAATAGGTAAGTTTGCATAACTGGCAGATCCCTGCACGGAATACTGTTGACATTTTGGGTCGAGCCTATCTGCAAGGTTTGGTGGTAAGCAAGTAACAATGGTCAATATCCAGCGTTCTATTTGTGCAATTGTACTCTACAATTGTCCCATAAAACTGGTCTGCTGCCGATACACGGGCCCGCTACCTAGTTCTTAGCCGACTGAAGTTTCTGTGGCATCTGTCTTTCCTGCATCTTTCTGTTCACCACCTGCATCCACCGTTAAATCATCAATTCTGTTGGATTTTTCAGCTCTGGAATCCTCTGTGAGGTCATCTCCATTCTTTGTCTCTTTTGGATTGGGAGTCTCTGTGGCATCATCTGTTTTCTCCTTCTCTTCTGCATCTATAAAATGAAAACAAAAAATAAATTAGAAATACAAGACCTACAAAGTCTACTGCAGCAATGTGATAAATTCCCCCTCCAACGATCAGATACTGTAAAACACTATACTTTCGCGACAAGAAACTTTCGCGAGCATGAAACTTTCGCGAATCACCGACCATGAAAAAAAATATAGCGAAATTTGCTAGGAAGAAGCATTTGGGTATTTTATTAATTAATTACCACAAAAATTTATGGAAAATATTTCTTTTAATGCCTCTGAAACCCACTCTGAAACAAGTATAGAAGTGCATTTCAGCCATTGTAAGTGACCGCGCACTATATCTTGAGTCATCTGACTTGTATACATGTAGTATTGGGTCTTGTAGTGGCATTAAAAAAAAGTTGTGTATTCACAAGCTTTCGCGTGCATTTTACTTTCGCGAATCTCGACTCCTCGCGAAATTTGCGAAACTTGAATGCTCGCGAAAATTTTTGGTTTTACAGTATACTTCAAATACACAATTAAGTAAAAAGGGATGAGCATGTGACAAATGTAATGGATAAATATATCACCTGATAAGAGATTCAAACATGACTCTGAAAACAGAAAATTCTGTCAACAAAAATATCAAGTCTGTTTGGGCATCTTCACTTCTCCCCCTTTTGTTTGGGGGGGGGGGGACCTCCAGTTGCACTATGTGTACTGCAGTGCATATCAGTTACTTCTTAAAAATATTTTTACCATTTTACGTTACATGGTTTTGAAGATTTTCACTACTTGCAATTACTTTGTCATAAGTTTTGTGCAATTCACCAAAGAATATGGAATTTGAAGTTTAGAACACCGAAGAAAACAGTCTTTGCATTTTAAAAAACAGGAAACTGAGGTCTTTATTTTTAGATGGTAGGGCATTGACCGAATAATGCTCTAGAAAAAAAATTCCGTAGTCTCCAGATTGGTATTGAAAAATAACATTACAAATTGATTAAGACGTAGTTGCTGATGAAAAAAACACATTTGTTATCCAATTTTTATTAGTGCGTTGATGAGATAATTAACTAATTAATACGTCCTTCAGTCCCACTCGTAGAAGAAGGAATCACCGTCAATAGCGATTTCACAGACACAAACATTACTCGCTAGATTGGTCTTTACAGCTATGTTTTCAATATTTATGAAGGCCTGTGGCTCTACATTAATTCACATCGGAATGTACTGGTGAAGGTATTCTTTTGAATGAATTTAACAAGAGCCACTCACGCAGTCCTCCATTATTTATAGAATAATTGCTCTCAAATGCCTCATCCAAGTTCCTATTCAGTTTTCAAACATCTGCGGATTCACAGAAGCATTGTCACTGCTTAGGTTGTCAAGAACCCCCTAGTTTGCGAACGAGGATATAACGGAGTGACATTCCAGCCACGTAATTTATTTTGCACACAACATTATAAATAAACTGTCATCATGAACTAATTTTCGCAAAAACGTGCAAATGGATTTAGGATAACAAACCCGATTTACGGGTTTTGTAATATTCAAATAATCATTACTAGTGAAACCGGACTTCAATATCCAAAACGGTTTTGAATAACCTCAACAAACAGATTGCCTGTCATAATATTTATATTCGCCGTTGATGTTCCTGCAGGACTACAGTGTTTACAAGGGGAAAACACTGAAAAAGATGAATGTTACTTCCTCTCTAAATTGACAAGACTCACCATTAAACCTTGCCAACCCCCCCCCCCCCCCGACCTGACCTACTGCATTTCTTGCATTCCAGAGGTCAGAATTTCTCCCCCAGCAGTCCTACTGTAATGACCTTCCATGATACCAACTGCACTTGAGAGCTGAGTGAGATGAACTTACACAGTTCGCAATAACCGCGATGACAGATTCATAACTGGGTTTACTTTTGCAGGTCAGTGCCCAGTCAGATAACCGTACTGATACACCTTTAATCATCACGACGAGATTTCATACGAATACCACTAATGGGACTACCAGAAAAGTTCACGCAATTTGCCCGGGGGGGGGGGGGGGGTGGGGGGGGCACTCCAATTATATTTTGACGGGGGTGTGCCTCACGAGATGCTGGAATGGGGGTCTAGGGAGCTGCCAAAAAGCACAAAGTATAGGGTCTTCGGAGCTAAAGAACCCTGAAATTGGGAGTCTGGTATGGTCTAAGGAGCGGACAGGAAGCACACTACATACAGGGCTATACATGTCAGAATCGCGCCGTCGCACGGTTCGCTCGCACAGCTGGCCAGGCAGGGCCGCCGGACGCGTCTTGCGCGCGTGTAATCGGCTAGCAGCCAGAAATATCGGGCCGTTCACGCACGAGATTGAACACTGTCAATGAAGAAGCATGCTTTAGAGCGAGTGAATGGTTAATCATAGTTGGAGGTTTCAGTTTTGGGGGTCTACAGAACTGCGCTGAGCTCCTATCAGCAGCACTTTATGGTAATTTGGGTATCTAGACAGCTGAAATCTGGGTCTGAATAAGGGGGTCGTCAAAGCGGCACGTCCCCGTACCACCAATAT
>JZLH01S0026263.1:17829-28918 GCA_001188425.1 Eucidaris tribuloides | reverse complement strand
CCCCAGAAAAATCGAGGGGGGACACGTCCCCCCTGAATCGCCGTCCATGAGTGTATGTTAATGTGTGTCAAAAGTCATTAAAGCCACTTACAAGCAATCTAGTACACACACTAGTAAGATCATACTCACGAACTAAATAGATCTAAATAAATGACAATAAATAAATGTTTTTTTGTTTTTTTTATGTACTACTGTATACAGACCTCTGCAAGGACATTGTTCCAGTCTAGAAAACATCTTATCCAAAGGTAAGTTGATAGTAAAACTGATCTAAACTCTGCAGAAATCATGCATAGGTTTGAGACTCCATAACAGACAAGTCTATTTTTGCCTCACCACCCATACTCTTTCAGTGTCAGTTTATTTGATATGGTAATGTTTCCTACAGTATATTTATTGCATTTGTGTGTGTCAAATTAATCAAACTAAT
Organism: Eucidaris tribuloides; assembly: GCA_001188425.1. Classification (NCBI taxonomy): domain Eukaryota; kingdom Metazoa; phylum Echinodermata; class Echinoidea; order Cidaroida; family Cidaridae; genus Eucidaris; species Eucidaris tribuloides. Next base: position 28,488 of record JZLH01S0026263.1, on the reverse strand, counting down.
AACAATCAAGAATGAATCTAAATGGTAGCTTTAATTGAATAACCTGACACATGGAAACAAACTTTTGAAGATTGAAGACTTAGTTGTCTTACAACGTTTATGTTGATTTGAGTTGAAGAAGCTTGAGGAAAGATGAAAGTACATGTACTGTACATGTAGGAGATGTAATTTTTAGTTAAAGATGTCATTTAATGTGTACCTCTGATACACAAATAGTAGTTTGGGCAAAAAATGGCAAATCTGCAGTGAAAACATCCAAGTTGCAACATCTTAAACGTATTCAAAGTTCAGTGACTATAAACAGAAAATGCTTTCTTTCACAATCATAGAAACTTTCTGACACATCACACATACAAACACACACAAACACACACAGAGACATGGACACACACACACAACACAACACAACACAACACACGTGTGCATACACGTATCAATTGAAATGAATACAAACACGGGCACATATTACCAATTTAATGATATACTATGTGAAACAGGTGCAAATCCTGTATCACCATATTTCAGTGTACATTTCCTTCCTGACCCCAGTTGACTTGAGTTAATAATTAAACAGGTTGCCCATTTAAAATGATATGTAGAATAAAAACAGGTGCAAACTGAGAAAGTTGCAGTTTAGTTCTTAAGAGTACATTTCTAGAATTGTGTTACCATGCAACACATTTGATGTTTGTGTATATGTAGGGACTGTAAATTTCTGAATATGTTAGTTTCTGATATTTACAAAGTTTGGTTTCAGCTTCATTAAAAACATTTTTGTTTATTTTCTGCTTTGTCAGTAATGGTAATTGTAAATCTTTACGAGACAGCTTCACTCTTATGTGGCATCATCAGTGTCTTGTGATTTTAAAATGCCATCTTGTTTCCAGGCTAGAAAAAACAGCTTAAATAGAAATATACAAATTTGGATAAGGATGACATGAAGAAAAAAATTACTTGCCAAAAGTTAACCTCCAGTTGTCAATTTATTCCCCCCCCCCCCACCCAAAGAAAATAATAATAATGGCTAACCGTTATTGTACTTTACCAGTTTTGTACTGCAAGGGTTAAAGCCCAAGTATTGTTTTGGTGAATGGTAAAAACTGAAATTCTGTGGATTCTGTTTTTAGGTAGACCTATATGATCTATCAATGTCCTGAAACTTGCTCACTCTGAAACTCTCCCATTTTTGAGAAATTACGCAAAATGTATAATGTTGTGGGGGGGGGGGGACCCCCGATATTTACCATAGGTAATGTACATGTATACCAAATTGTTACTATGAGCAATGTTCAGCGGGTTTGATGTAATGTACATGTATACCAAATTGTTACTATGAGCAATGTTCAGCGGGTTTGATGTTGTTTGCTGATGTCAGGGGTGACAATAGAATACTTTTTAAAAAGTTGGGGGTACTTTACCATTGTTTGTGAAGCAAGGGTTAAAGCCCAAGTATTGTTTTGGTGAATGGTAAAAACTGAAATTCTGCGCAATTAAGTTTTTCAGGTAGACCTACATGATTAATGTCCTGAAAATTGCTCACTCTGAAACTCACCCATTTTTGAGAAATTTCTCAAAATGTAAATGTCAGGGGGACCACGGACATTTACCACAGGTAATGTACATAACAATTCTCACTGTAAGCAGTGTTCAGGGGGGTTTGATATTGTTTTCAATTTCTGATGTTTGGGGTGACAATAGAGTACTGTGTGAAAGATTGACGAAAAAGTTATCAGATTGACCAAAGGTATACATGGGCTTTTAAAAGCAGTGTTGATAAATGGTGAAAATGTATTTTTCTCCTTCTGTGTTTGTGAGGTAGACATATATCATCTGTTAATGGCCTGAAAGTCACATGCTCTGAAACAATTTTCAGAAATTAGTGAACATTTTAAAAAGTCAGGGTGGGGGTGGGGGAGCTTTTTTGCCCTAGAGAATGTACATTTTGATATCTGCTCCATGATGATTAAAACATCACAATATGTCAGAGTTGTTGACTCGAGTCTGTGACTTGGACTCGAGTCCGATTCGAGTCACCAATTTTTCTGACTTGTGACTTGACTTGACTTGTGGGCAAATGACTTGTGACTTTGACTTGACTTGAGACAGTATGACTTGTGATTTGACTTGACTTGAGAAAAAGTGACTTGGTTACAACACTGATGTACATGTATGCATGAGTATGAGTGAGGTATTTTTGTTTTTTTGTATAAAATATGTAAAAACTTATTCGTGGTCCACATGCACCCTCTAGATGTCCTTTCTTTTATTCAACGGCTATCTGAATAAATGTTTTCTCATCTGCAGCAAAGACTGTGCGGAGTTGTTTATTTTGGGGTACAATTTTTTATGTTGTTGACTTGTTGACTTGACTTGCGACGAAATGACTCGCGACTTGACTTGACTTGAGACAGAATGACTTGCGACTTGACTTGACTTGAGAAAAAATTACTTGCTTACAATACTGCAATATGTCATGAAAAAAGAATCTGTAGGTTTTATGTTTTTTCTAATGGCTGACATGACAATACCATACTTTGCAAAAGATTGATGAAAAATTTGTCTGATCAATTAAAACTGTACTTGGACTTGAACATATATCTTTTCTTTGCCTCCTCTATGTACACAGGCATCTCAGGCAGTCCAGACAGTGTTTGTCAACTGACTCGGATTTATCTCCCAAGGAACATATACAGCCTCACACCTTAATAGAGAATGAACTGCAGTCATTACATCACAGTATACGACAGGTAGGAAGGATATACCAAGCAATAAAAAAAAAAATAATAATGATAATAATACTTATAATTATAAAATATAGAGGGTGTGCACTACCCCCTGCAAAAGAAAGTCTATGAGAGAAAAAAGAAAAACTGGTAATGTTGGAAACTGAGATGAGAGTTACCATCTCAGTGCTCTACACATCCTTTTAAAACATGCACAGTCAATGAACTGCAAGGCACTGATTTGTAGGTGTGATGTGGTTGATACATGAAATGGGATATAGTGTTTCCATGGTAACTTCATATTAGATGTGCTCAGTTAACCCAATGGAGACAAATTAATTTCAAATAATACACATTTCCATTAGACCCCAGCAGGAGATATCTTGTTCTTTAGTCTCCAATGGATTATCTGTCAGCAACTGTACTTAGCCCTTGTAGTATTACCTTTGATCAACAGCACTGGATTTCAACTAGTGAATGTTGATGACACACAATTCTGTTTCATACTAGGATTTCCCTGTCATTTGCATGTAAAAAAGAAACAAAATGTCCACGAATGTCGTGTACTGACTGTCTATCAGCGTGTTTCTATTGAGCATACCTTTTTTATTCGGATAAAATATAACTGGCTAATAGCGGAAAGCGGTGCGTTACTATTGGATTGCATTTCCCGCAAAGCTCGATCGATTGTACCAGGATCGTACGATTACCGGCTAAGAGTCCGTTGAGTTGGGTTGACGCAAGGTATTGTGGGACACGCAAGGTCAAATTTATGCTCAGCCGCGCGCTGCAGTCAGGGGTCATGTATTCCGATCACGTGGTTTTGTTGATTTCAGGTTGCTAACCAGCTAATACCGCATCTGGCTGTTTCTATTGACGTCTTACGGTATAGCTCTCCGCTATTATCCTACAAGAGGAAGGATAATTACCAGCTAAACTTTCTCCGCTAAAAAGACGGATAATGGCAGAGAAGGTCTGTTTCTATTGAGCTCTTCTACTCCATTAGCCGGTTCATTCCGGAAAACTAGCTTCAATAGAAACACGCTGTATTACATTGTTGTCTTTCTATTCCATAATAGAGCATTCTTTTATTTTTGTTTTTTGATCAACCAAAGATTGAAGAAATTTATTTGTTGTATGAAGATGTGGCTTTGGGTTATGTTTAAAAAGATCCACCTCTGCTAAATTCATCCCAGTGCTCAAAATTTCTGAACGTCTTTTTGAAATTTTCCTGTGTTTTTTTTTTTCACCTTCAAGGAACTGGACACATCCAGCCCAGAGCTTACTGAAGTCTCCCAGTACTACTTTGATGGCAAAGGGAAGTCCTTCAGACCAATGATAGTCCTATTGATGTCAAAAGTGTGCAATATCCACCATAGGCAATCAGAGAAGTGAGTAGATGCTGACCTAACTGTAAGAGACAGAATTATTGCTACACTATTCTGTACAAATACTGTGCTTGAAAGAGTGTAAATGAAAGAAACTGGGCATACCGGTAGTTTGATTGAAATTATCAATGTTTCGTCTGCTACCAGCAGACTTTTTCAAGTGCCAGTCCTTGTATATCTCGTTTCAGCTTTATAAATATCCATAGTTTTGGCAAAAGAAAACACAGTTTTTATGTCCTCACCCTGTAAATAAATGAGCTGAAGGTATTATTTTTGAGAATATTGTTTTTCTGTAATTAAGGCATATGATATTTGAGAATGTCCCTGTTTTTCAAATTTTCTCCCCATTTTGTCCCTATTTCTTAGGTTTCAGGGTTGACAGGTATGTTTATTAATGCCATAACTTAACACCTGCTGATCAAATTTGAATGAACTTTGGGTCAAGTCTTTGAGGCATGCATGAAGTGATTGGATTGTGGAGTTGAAAGGTCAAATGCAGTCACAGGGCCGTGTACATGTTTAATTCTAGCTGACTGCCATAGTAACTTCAGTACTTGTGATTAGATTTGGTCCATACATGCATGAGGCTTTTTTCATTTCAAAATAATTGGGGGTAGGAGTGTTGAGACATACCTATAGTCTGCATGAATTCATTGTGAATACCAAAACAATTTGTAAATAGTTTTGATGTGATATCTACTTGTTATGTTTCTTTTGTCATTTTTTTTAGCATACTTGAATCTCAGCGTCAAATAGCGATGATAACAGAGATGATTCACACGGCCAGTCTGATGCATGATGACGTCATAGATGCTGCAGACACCAGGCGAGGCAAAGCAGCAATTAATGAATTATTTGGTCAAAGAAAGGTAATCTTGGAACAAAAGGGAAATATTCTCGCCAAAATATCTTACCACTAAAAACATTTAATACTTCTTTCTGATAGTTGAAGTATAATTTGGTAATTATGAGATTATTAAATATTATATGGGTCATGTTTGTAAAATATGAACCTGTAGTGTGGAAACATTGGTCTTTGAATATAGAATCAAAACATATAATTTAGCAAGTACTTGTACTGTATCAACAATGCAAACTTTTTAACCATTGCTCAGGAAATAATGTCCCTCACTGGAGCTTGTATTTGAATAAGGGAAGAAACCAGTCCTAAATGTTATAACCTATTAACACCCTATTAACAGCAGTATATCTTTATTACATCATGTTTGGCACACCAAAACAGCATAATCAAAATCGTATATTAACTATTTTGAAGGACATACCAGATTAAACTAAAATTTGACATACTTTCTTGGTGACCGGACATTTGTTTTGGCAACAGTTACTCCTGGGATTGTATTTCACAAGACAATAAGTTATATTTAGGATTGCCAGTAGGTTTCCAGTTCAGAATATGGTTAGGGTTAGGATTGTGTGTTGGGTTAGGGTTGGGGTTATGGTTACATGTTGTGTCAGAGATAGTGTATGCAATAGTTTATAGAGCAATTGTCTTGAAACCACTTTCTTAACATGTCAAAATTTGCAAACTTCTCAGTATTTCTGACATTTACTTCTTTTTCTCTATATAGGCTATCCTGGCGGGAGACTTTGTGCTGTCTATTTCATCTCAAGCCTTAGCCAGGATAGGCAACCCAGATGTGGTTATTGTCCTCTCCAATGTCATAGAAGACCTTGTAAGAGGTGAGGTACTCCTTTTTGGGCCTCTGGTTGTTGCCTGTTGTTGTTGGGCAAGAAAGGAGGAGGAGCTGCTAGAAATAGGATTCTTCCAGTCTACCCTCAAAAGAACATTTGTGACCCGTCAACTTGAAGGCTGTATAAAGTCACAAAAATATAAAGAAACCAAACATAAGAAATATAAATCTTCACAACTGTGCTGTGCAAATACTGCATGTTTGATTTTTTTTTTTTTAACTATCAGATATTAAAGACACTACATAACACTGTGGAAGACCCGTTTAAAAAATTGTCAAACTTTGCTATCTGACATATCTGACAGTGTTTGAATGGACAAATAAACAACCTAGAACACAAAAGTTTGGACAGTTATGCTGTCACTAGTACAATATGTGCAGATACAAATTGACACATTAATTTTATATCGGGCGATAGGAAATTCTGCAACACAGCAGTCTATGGAGAAATGCTGGAATGGGGTCTCAATGATTTTCACTTTTTTAAAACACTTAATGATTGTTTTACACTGCGATTTTTTCAGGGCTTCATTTTTAGACTGTATCAAAGACACTAGTAGCATGGGGAATCATGTAGCTCAGATTTTTAAAACTGGAAACATTGTTATACAGTGCCTTTAAATTTTAAGGCTCCCCAAATGCTTAGTTTTATTTTTTGGCTTTCTTGAAGATTAGAGTTTGCAACTTTATAAGTGTATTGTGACAGTTCTCATTTGTTCTACTATATATGTTACTCAAAAACTCTATTCTTGGTTTGCACTCCACAACTCTTTTGGGGCAGATTGGACCCCGCTGAAGAAAGATAATTCAGTGTTCAAAATTTGGGGTCTGTATGTCCTGTAGTAAGTATAAATAATGATGAATCAGCCCAAATGTGTGTGTAACTGTAGTATGAAAACCAGACATCGACTAGATTTCACCAGCTGATCGCTGAACCTGGTGGAGTTCACTGGCCTCTGCATAGTGTAAGGGCTGCCAGACACTGCTCCAATTTCACTGGTGTAGGTTTCTGAACTGGTAAACTTTGATATCAGTAGGTATTCAGTTTATACCAGATATGGCAGTCAGACTTGTTCTTTGAGATTATGATGACTCAGCAGTGATTTTCTGCTATAAATTGATGAAATGTAAACAAAAACTGCAATCTTTGACAAATTAATGAAAGCAGAGTGTCATCATAGAATTTAATGGTCTTAAATGTGTTTTTGTTTTACAGGTGAATTTATGCAGCTAGGCTCTAAAGAGGATGAAAATGAAAGATTTGCACACTACCTTCAAAAAACCTACAAGAAAACAGCAAGTTTGATGGCACATAGCTGCAAAGCTGTGAGTATCTATGCCTCCTCTCCTTCTGCTCCCCCCCCCAAAAAAAAAGAGTTAAATACAAGTTTGATTGACAAACTTTCCTAACGAAAGGTTTGTTACAGTTACCTCAAACTTTTTTTTAGTAGGTCATAACATTACTGTTCTCCCTCAAATCTTGCAAAATACATGTGTTATGTTCTCGCCTGTTAATCTTGAGTGATGTTTTACAACTGTGAGAATAATTAAATTAACTCTAAATGTGTTGCTAGTTGCTACTGCACTGCAGAGTTGTACCAATATTTGATAATACATTTTTGACAGAATCAGATCCAGAATTTTGTACTCTTATAATATACATTACTGTGGTACCATTTGAAAGTTTATTATGTGTTCTTCATTTTTATGTTAATTCTCAGAAATATTAATATTAGATTGAAAATATATCAACCATAACACATTAATGCCATTTTATGATTGTGATTTGTGATTTTATATTCCAAGGATCATCTGCTACTAATGATGGAAAGTATTTATTATTCTTTCTCTATATTGCCATTCGTATAGTGTAGTGAACAGAGAAAAAAAAAAACAACAACTTGTGTTTATTTTACAGGTCACATCATATATGAAATTTTCAGCTAAAATCTCGAACTCACTGACACATGTTAGTCTGCAGTGTCAGTTTTATCATGTTCTTAGGGATCCCAAGATGGAATCTAATTTTCGCTTGATATTTATTTCACATTTTTTATTCAAGTTACTATACAGTGTATCAGCTGGTTGCAGCCAAGATGTCTGAGAGATGGCCTACCAGTATGGCCGCAACATCAGCATGGCATTCCAGCTCATTGATAAAATCAGATGTAACCTTATTTCCTCTTTCTGTCCATTTCATGTTGTGTTTCAGGTTGCCATATTAGCCAGTTGCAGCCAAGATGTCTGTGAAATTGCCTACCAGTACGGCCGCAACATTGGCATGGCATTCCAGCTCATCAATAAAATGGGATGGAATCTTAGTTTCTCTTGATGTTCATATTTTGATTCAGGTTGCCATATTACCTGGTTGCAGCAAAGAGGTCTGTCAGATTGCCTACCAGTATGGCCGCAACATTGGCATGGCATTCCAGCTCATCGGTAAAATGGGATGGAATCTTATCTTCTCTTATAAAAATAATTAAAATAATAACGTCTTATTTACCTAGGGTAGCCACTTCAGTCTGATAGACTGCTCTTCCAACGGGCCCTGCATAACATAAATGTTACTGTTACCCTATTTCGCCTTTCCCTATTTCTAGAATGCCCCGCACCCACCTGGCTCAGAAAGCAGAGGGTACCATTTTCTTGACTGTTCATAAGGGCTTGATCAGGTTGCCATATGTAGCTGCGTTGCAGCCAAGATGTCTGTGAGATTGCATACCAGTACAGACACAACATTGTTATTGCATTCCCGCTCATCAATAAAATTGAATGGAATCTTTTTTTTTCTTGATGTTCTTATTTTGATTCAGGTTTCCATATTAGCTGGTTGTAGCCAAGATGTCTGTGAGACTGCCTACCAGTACGGCCGCAACATCGGCATGGCATTCCAGCTTATCGACGACGTCCTTGACTTTGTTTCCAGTGACGATACGATGGGCAAGCCAACCTCCGCGGATCTCAAGCTTGGTCTTGCTACTGCACCCGTCCTGTTTGCTGCTGAAAAGGTAAGATTACTGTATATGCTGAATATTTCTTGGTAGTTTTATTTTTAAATGAAAGCAAATTTTCACTTGTCAGATTGGGTCTCCTCGGGGACCTGTTACTGGTACCCTGGTAAACCAGTACTATCTGTACAGGTAGTAAACCAGTACCACCTGTCCCAGGTTGGCGTCAGGAAAGGGCATCTGGCTGTAAAAAAAATTCTTGCTCCACAAAAACCTCGCATTTATGAATTTTGGTTAGTGCGAGGTAAATCCAGCCACCCCCGTAGTCGGGGATTAAACCGGATTTAAAACTTGGATTACTTGTTCCCACTACTGGTGTACCTATACAAATTCAATGAAAAAGTAATCAAGTCTCGGAATAAACACTCACAAATTCCCTGTCTTGAAAATTGCAAAAATATCTCTATGGGAAATATATGACATACATATACAGTAATTGTCATTATGTGAAAACACAGTTTGGAAGAACATTTAATGAAAATGACAATAATGTGTGAATGTATGTGTGTATGGTATTTACTAAAGTCTAACCTGTATAAAAACGATACTGAAGGGAAACGGTAAAAAAGTGTCCTTTGTAGACAGGTGCCCTTTCTGTATAGGTTCATTTATGTGTATTTATTTATTTATTTATTATTTATTTATTTATTTATATATGTATGTATGTATGTATGTATGTATGTATGTATGTATGTATTCATGTATGTATTTATTTATTCATGTATGTATTCATTGTTTATTTATTTATTTACTTTTTTTTATTTATTTATCTATCTTTATATTCATTCATTCATTTACTTTTTGGACAAGCTATGAAACAATCTGGTCTGCAAGTGGTGAACTGTAGACAGGTGTCAACATTAAATGCTACAGGGATAGTCTCACCACAACCTTTGGTGCGAACAATGTACTTTTGACCAGAGATATTTGTTACACATTCCTCATCAAATAATCAACATCTCGTCTGCTAGTCATGACTCATCATGCCCTTGCGTCTCCTTCACAGTTCCCCGAGCTGAATGACATGATCATGAGAAGGTTTACTCATCCAGGAGATGTTGAGAGAGCAAGAGAGGCTGTAGCTAAGGTAATGTATCCCCCTCCCCACCCTCCACCCCCCACCCCCCACCACACACACACACCTACCTGCTCCCTGATAATTTGAATGTCACTATTTGTCCCAAGAAACAGTTTTCAGTAGGTTTGTGAAAGATTAGCAAAAAAGTTGTCTGATCAACCAAAACTCTTCTTGGCCTTTAAATTTTAAAGAATTGAAAATGGTGTTCTTTATTTGCAGAGGGGATGAAATATGTCAATTATGGGTGTCAGAGTGTAAGCTTTAGTTCATTTGATCTGCTACTGAACCAACCATTACAGAGATATTATTACAATTATATTATTTTCAGAGGGCATGTTTGCATTTATTGGAATCTCCATTGTCCCTATGAAATTATCCATAACTTGTCAAAACTTCAAGTGTATTCACATTTTTCTGAGTTGTAATGCAGCCAATTCACACCTATTTTCTATTCAGAACTTTGATCTTGTGCAATGATAATGGTGAATCACTTTAAAATTAATCAAGAATATTTAAATTTGTGTGTATTAATTATTTTTTTCAAATTTTGGACTAGAAATGATTCTTTTCCTACTGCTGTGCTGTATGAGAGTTGTATGTATGGTCTTTCACAGTTACTTACCACAAGCACTTTTACGAAACTTTCTCTAGTTTTAACCCATTGGAGACAATTTGATTTAACATAACATGCATTTTTCCATAGACCCTAACACGTAGTTAAACTCGTACTTCGTCTCCAACTGGTTAATT
>JZLH01S0026261.1:0-16635 GCA_001188425.1 Eucidaris tribuloides | reverse complement strand
TATTTTTACACATAAACAAGGTAAACAAAATCCACTAAAGTTTTCCCAATAAGAACACTTGCATGAAGACAGTATGTACAGGTTACCACCAGGAGAAATAAAATGATGAAATCAACTCCCAGTAAAGTGGCTTTCCTTGTGCTCCTCCCTCTAATCAAGAATTCACTCTTACTTACAACAGGGTTCCCAGCATTTCAAGAAAACAAAATTCCCTGATTTTTCTATGATTTTTCCCTGATGAAGTCTCAAAATTCCATGATAATTATTTCAACTCATTTCCAGTTTCACATGTTATTATGTGTTTTCAGTCAACCAATGGATGTTGTTTTGATACGCAACAAAATATAACAGAGTCTGACTGACTACATGTACTTTCAATTTTTGGGCCAATCAAAATTCCCAAATTTTTGTAACATTTGTCCAAAAATTTCGGCCATCCGCGTAACTTTCTGCCAACGCCATGAATCATGCGTTACGTCACTCGGTGTTATGTGATCGATAGTGCAATCGGTATCGTCTGCTCAAACCGAGCTCAGTGTTGGAACTCGGTTAAGCAGATGATTTTGTTTCCTCAACACAAACACCAACACCAACACCGAACTTGAAATCACCCAATGTATGCAAGCATACACTATTTAACTTACAAATACATCCCATTACTACACACATAATCTTCACTCTGTGATGTAAAAAAAGGTTGTTAGTGCTTCACAACTAAAAGTGGAAGACTCCTATTCAGGGAAAGTCCCCTTACCAACGTACTGATTTCACACCATAACATTTCAGAACATATTGCCTCTCTCTGCATGGAACCTCATTTCAAGGGGAATTTTGATGTAATTCTAAACTTTTTTGATTTTATTTCACATATAAAATGAAACGACAATGTACCATGAGACTAAACAGGGATTTACACATGATTTGGTGATACATCCTCAACCGCATTGACATTGTCACAATACACGTACCCCGTTGGTTCCATGCCGGGATGTTGGGCAGTAAAACAGAAGAAAGAAACAATATTATATTATATTTTAATGGCTAATCAATACAGTGTGTATCAAAAAAAAAGTAGACACTTAGGAAACAAATTATTTTAAAAAAAACTTCTTTTGGGGGATAGTGTATCTGAATCACAGAATTGATATTAGCTCTTCTCTGAGCATGCTGAGAATTCAATTCTTGTGCACATCAGTTGAGAGCTTCTGCAGCACCGGTCTGTCAGATAGCTTAGATCCAAGGTAAAATATTCATATACAAACATAATCTCAAGATCATGAAATTTCTGTGTAATAAATTTTTTTCTAAGTGTCTACTTTTTTTTTAAACACACTGTATAATACTCTAGGTTTTACATCACAGGTGTATGACATGTCTACAGAATATAAAATATTACGATGCAAGGTTAATACAACTTCTTACAAATGTTTAAGAAAAAAAATATGTTAACATACATACACATATTTCAACAACACACATATTTCCTTGCAGAATTGCTGTTGTACTCTTTGTATATACAGCACAACAAAGATTCTGCAAGACATTATTCTCTCTGAAAACATATATTTGCTGTTTGTGAAAGACATTTTTGCAGTATACCAGCAGGTACACAAATAAGTTCATGTTAACGAGAGATATTCAACCTACACATACACATATACATACATACAGTCGCCAGTTGGTGTTATAATACCATCAATAGTTGTATCATCCATGAAAAATCTGTCTGCCATTTTAACTCTGATCACAAATGTGTAGTTATACTAGGCAATCACCAGTATGTCATTTTGATGCTCAAATGTTGTTTTGGTAGCTCAGACAACACTGTCATCAATCTTTCACAAAATATTGAATCGTCATGATGAGAATCAGAAAATAACATCAAACATATTGAAAATTGTTTTTACAGCGTGTTTCTATTGAGCCTACCGTATTTATCCAGATAAAATTTAACCGGCTAACAGCGGAGAAGGTCTGTTTCTATTGAATTGCGTTTTCCGCAAAGCACGATCGATCCTACCGGGATCGTACGATTACCGGCTAAGGGTCCGTTGACCTGGGTTGCCGCAAGGTACAGTGGGATATGCTAGGTCAAATTTAATGCTCAATCAAACACACCCGCGCTGCAGCCAGGGGTCATGTATTCCGATCACGTGGTTTTGTTTATTTCCGGTTTTTCACCGGCAAAAGACGGATAATGGGGGAAAAGGTCTGTTTCTATTGGGCTCTTCTACTCCATTAGCCGGTTCATTCCAGTTGACGGCTGTTTCTATTGACGTCTTACGGTATCTTTCTCCGCTAATATCCTGCAAAAAGTAGGATAAATGCCGGCAAAACTTTCTCCACTAAAAGACAGATAATGGCGGAGAAGGTCTGTTTCTATTGAGATCTCCTACTCCACTAGCCGGTTCATTCCAGAAAACTAGCTTCAAAAGAAACACGCTGATAGTGACATATTGTGATTTTTAAATTACAAGCAAGTCGATATCACTGTGATCATTTCCCACACAAAGATGTTGGAAGGCTGCTGACTTTTTTGTCATTATTTTCTGCAAAAATGCAAGTGTTTTAAAACATATTCAGAGTATATGATAATTTCAGCGAACAGCAACTGCATAAATTCAATTTTGCATCATTTACCAAAACTATGTGCTTGGGCTGTATGTCTTTAACCTTAAAGGCATTGTATAACATTGTTTCCAGTTAAAAAATCTGAGCTACATGATACCCCATGCTACTAGTGTCTTTGATAAGGTCTAAAAGAACAAAAAGTGTATTTCAATATGATTTAGTGCTCTGAATAATGAAGTTCGTAAGTTGAACGGATTCACTTACCCGTTTCCTCCTATAGACTTACTGTGTGTAGATCTAGGCTAGTTTGTACTTGGCCCGAGTATTTATTGTTTATTTATTCATATCTTGCCAGTAGCAGCATAAATTTTCACACTTTTGTATTCTAGGGTGCTTATTTGTCCATTCAAACACTACTATGTAGCTCAGATAGCAAAATTTGACAATTTTTTAATTTGACGCTCCACAATGTTAGCCCGTGTCTTTAAGTTGAATGTGTCGGAATGATAGCAATACTGTGTGTAGCATGTGAGTAGTGATTATGAACATTTATATCTTGCACAAAAGATATTTTTATAAATATAGAAAAAAAAAACGAATGAGCTCATCTTGTTTCCTAACACTTTAATCTGGCATGCAAACATTAACTACAAATTATTCCAACAAAAATGCATGCAGCTTGTGAACTGAGTGGTACCTCTAATCTTTTTACAAGTGCAGAATTATTTTAACCCATTCTCTGTGATTGTAGACGAAAAAGTAATAAATTATCACATCCCAAAATTAAACTTGACTCTTCATCTATGTTAATCTAGTATGTACATGATTGCTCTATAGATGCTCCATGTTATGTACATTACAAGAAAACATTTACAGCAAAAGGAATGACGTAAAAAATACATACATCTCTGTGATATATTTCAAATGTGACCGATGCCACAATGTCAATGTGAATTATGGAGTTCCTCATTTGTACACTACAAGCTAGCTATCATATGCAAATTGTTGTGTAATTCGACAGTTCTGCCCACTAGAAGTAGAAATAGCAGTAGTAGTAGTAGTAGTAGCAGTAGTAGTAGTAGTAGTAGTAGTAGTAGTAGTAGTAGTAGTAGTAGTAGTAGTAGTAGCAGTAGTAGTAGTTGTTGTTGTTGTTGTGTAGTAGTAGCAGTAGTAGGGAAACAGCGTTTTGAGGGTCATAATTTAATATAAAGATAAATAAAATGTGCCCTTGTTAATCATGCATTGTACATGTATCTTAAGTGCTTTCAATGTTTATTTGTTAGGAAACGTATGTACAGTACCTAAATGTCATTGTTAATTATCCACATAAATCTTCCCAGAGAAATCAGACTGCACATTTCACATCCAGATGAGACTGATACAGTCCAGTTTCCAGAAAGTGAAACAAAGGAAAAATTGAATATGGATTGTAAATTGATAATAATAAATCATATTTTCCACACTATATACTTCATTCTACATTTTAGTATAAAACTATATTATTTATTTATTTGTTTTGTCTTTTCATCAACCAATTTATTTTCCCAAACAGCCATCTAGATTCATCAAAACGTGCCTAAAACAAGCAGCATCCCATTTCTCTCTCTTTGTATTGTAATATATTAAAGAATGGTATGGTATAATAGTTTTATCATTCTACATGATGTTTTTTGATTTAGAAAATAAATAAAAGTTGAATTGAATTGAAATGAATAATAATAACATGACATACTTGTTTCAATGACATACACTGTAGTAGCAAAAAAAGTGACAAAATGTGAAAATGTTTTCTAGTTGGTACATTCATGAAGAGTGTAAAGTATTGTGCATATATACAAATGAGACCAAACCAATTCTCCCTATCGCATATAGCTCTCCGAACCTGAATGTATGTGTCGCTCTAATTTTGGACCCTTTATTCTTGGGAGATAAACTTCCGGTTTAAGCAAGCGCGATACACATTGCACGCTAACATACTCGTAGATCGTGTCAAACTCTTTATTATAATCTCGGGAATAATATATTTTTTTCAAGTCCTTTGTTCATATTACAACCCTTCCAATTAGCCCATGAACGGAGCCATCGGCCATCCTCACACAGCGGCGTTCGCGTTCCTACTCGGCGTGCGCGTGGTCGCATTCCTCTCTCACGGGGTAAACATTCGCTGTTTTCCTGGTGAGAGTTTCAAGTTCATTCTTTCATTTGGGCCATAAGAACATTTCTTTCACTAAGAAAGTCGTTTCATTGCGACACAGATATTCTCCAAAATTGTTCATCAAGTCAATCCATGTTTGCTTCGGTATGAGATATTGATATTTCGAATTTGACGAAGTTTGAAATGACATGTTTCGTGCATTTGACTGTACGATTTACCGGAACCGGTAGTACACATCCCAAGAGCGATCGATCAGATATTGGTATCGCGAGGTGATATCACTTGATATCGGCTATCTGCGATAGGGAGAATTGAATTATTAACCATAAGACATTAGGGGCCTTAGTCATTGGTGACAGCACAAGAGAGATCTGCTCCTGGAAAGCACTGGGTTCATGGATGGTATCATTCCTGGGGGGATGTTTCATAAAGCTGCTCGTAAGTTACGAACGACTTTACGCACGACTGGTGATACCTTCTTGTGCTACATGTAAATGCATGAGAAACTGATTAGCGCCCAAGAAAGTATCACCAGTCATTCGTAAAGTTGTTTGTAACTTACGGAACAGCTTTATGAAACACCCCCTGTCTCATAAAACTTGCAAATCCATAAATCAACTGGAAGTCTTCAAAACATGGATTCTGATTGGTTTTAATCGACTTGCGATCAGTTTTTGAGAGTTGCAATCAATTGCAAATTTTTACGAGACAGGGCCATGATGTGATATTAATGATTCTCACAGTAGCAAGCAGTGACAGCCGCTAACCCCAAAACCAACACCATATGTTGCCTGTGGGACTAACAGGGTCTGACAATGTGCTAATCTCCATTATTTCACTGCATTTTTTGACGCACTGTGTGGCTGAAGAAAAGTAGTTACTCTGATCTCGTTTTAAATTCAGCTGCCAACTACCGTTGCTTCGCTGCTTGGGCCGCTTTCATGTTTTCATACGCTGGCCTTAGTTTTTCCAAGAATTGCTCGTGATCCCAGATAGTGGCTAATAGTCCGTCGGGATTTTTGACGTCATCGTCACGATCATAGCCAATGGAGTCCCCTTTCAGCGTGGTCATCTTTGAGTTCATTTCTGTCAGGATGGCATTTCCGGCGCAAATGTCCCATTTCTTTATCAGGGTAACATGGACGTACGCATCTGACTCACCTTCCAGTAACGTCATGACTTTAAAACCTGAGTGAAAATATCAAAAAATAATATAAAGGGTGGCCCCCCACAAAAGGGTACAGTTTACATTTAGGGCTATTTCCCAAATTAATTACTCATCTTTATTTGGTTTACCTGGTCATCTATTTTGATTTGGGTACTTTCCATTTTAGGGTCGTTTTTATGAACCAATATGCACGCACCAGTTTACATGAATTTCTGTAGGATGCCTCAACTGCTAGAAAAACCAAAATGCACTGCTTTGCAAAATTGCCTTTAAAATGAAAACTACTAGATGCAAATTGATGATCTATATGTTGTATTCCTCAGGAAAAAATACTATCAGATAAATGGGAAAAATAGTATTGTAATTTTTCTTGGGTAATGAAGGGAAAAAATTGATAAATTTAGTGTAGCATTTTTCTTTAAAGGGGTTACACTGTATAGACAAGGAAATTAACAGTTTAGCAGACCTACAATGTATGTTATCTGTGTTACAGGTGCCAAGCGGCAACTGCATGAGTGATGTGCACATAAGGACAATTTTTCTTTTGAATTCAAATTCACTGAAGTTTTTTCTAGGAAAACCTACGTTGTGTTCAGTTGTTCACATGATAATTACTGTTTATGCCACAAGAATTTACTTTCACGATTTCATTCACTTTCAGTAAATATCAAAAAGGATGAAGAGCAAGGAATGTGAAAATCTATTCAAAGAGGAAGAGAAATTACCAGCCCCAAGTTCTGGGCTGAAATCAAAAGTTCCAGACAACAGTTACAGAAATATGTACAACATAATAATGCAAATTACAATGTTAGAGAAAGTATACTTTTATCTTACAACTTTTGTGCACAGCACCTTTCTAAATTGTGCATCTATCAAAAGTTATTGCTGTTTGAAATTGGTATTGCTAAATGTGGCACTTTTCAAAATGCTCCAAACATTAAGAGTAAACCCTGACTTACCCGCTCCACCCGCCGGTTTGACCTCCGTCTCTGGTCCGAATGAGGTCTTAGCCACCTCCTTTACTTCGCCGGCATGACTTCTTGAGACGATGATCCTCGGATTCTCTATACTCTTGGGATTATGCTTGATTTCTTTAAGATGATCGGCGTGACCTTTGCCTACCCACGCCCAACCTGTTAGGACGAAGGCAATAAGAAAGGCATTAGACTGGGATTGAGACCACTATCTTCGGTCTCGATCTTGAGACCCGACAAAAAGAATATTAAGTTTTATGCAGTGTTGGAGTGGAATGCAATTGAATAAAACCTTGCCATTCATTTTCCATTGGGACCCAATGCTGAGTCCAAGTCTGAGTCTACAACATATTGGATTTGAGTTCGGACTCGAATACAACATTGGTCTTGGTCTTGGAACTCCCGTCTCAACTCATCACTGCTCCATGCAAGTGGTTAAGAAAGTTGCAATATTACATTTCAACAATTGACATAATTATTTCATGCAGTACACTGATCTCAATTTCCAAGGGTTTTTTTTATTTGTCCATACTACTCCATTCAAACATTACGTAGCTCAGATATCAAATTTTGACAATTTTTCAATCAAATCTCAATAATGTGAAATACTGTCTTTAACTACTGGCCCCATTTACAGGACAGTGATTCAAGATCAGTAGTAACATGTTGTCCCTTTCCAAAACTAATCAGCAAACTTCCACCGTCTTTACATTCATATGTGCATGTGCATCACAAAACCAACTTAACATTCAACTCTGTAATGAGTTGGACATTCTCTCTCATATTTCAGATGGTTAGGAACATTAATATTTGGCAATTCTACTCATTTTAAAGCTGAGAATCTCTTTTACCAGGATCTGACATAAACTGAAAAATCATGTAGTGACTTCTTGTTGGTTTTGTGATACAGGGTTACATTAGGTGATTTCAAGTTCAGTATTAAGATCTGGCATTACACCAACACCGGCTAGAACACCAAACTTGAAATCATCAGGCCTGATTTTCAGGTTGACCTCAAATATGATGATGTACTTCCTGTGTTGAAGATGGTGTTGAATTA
Organism: Eucidaris tribuloides; assembly: GCA_001188425.1. NCBI lineage: Eukaryota > Metazoa > Echinodermata > Echinoidea > Cidaroida > Cidaridae > Eucidaris > Eucidaris tribuloides. The sequence continues at coordinate 8,707 of JZLH01S0026261.1, read as the reverse complement.
TATGCTGAACCGAGTACCATGGTTGGTGTTGATGATAATTTTCCCATTTATCAACACCAGCCCCCAGAGATTAGGGAATAAGAGATTTCAAGTTCAGTGTTGGTGCTGGTCTTGATCTTGTTATAGGCACAGCTAACATGTGTGTGTGTTGGCTAAGGAAAAAGTTTCAGCATGCGACGTGGACCGCTGAAAGTAGCTTTTTACCTTAAATGGGCAATTCCGTGAATTATGGGACAAATCACAAATCATATAAATTGCTCTATCTCGAATCATATTACATTTTAATGGTTTGAATGGGTGTGAATCATGAAGAAACAATGGGGGACATCATTTCTAATCTAAATTTTATGTCTTCAACAGCACGTGTATTTAATCAGGAAGCCATACGATGAAATACCACAGTGGGACTAGGTGACTAAATCTCAGTTTTTATGAAAATATATCATTCATTCTGCATTTTTTCTATCGCCAACAGCGCTGCTGTTAGTGTGTTTGAGAGTAATAAACCCACATATCATTCTAATCTGAAAAATCATGAATAAACGAAATTTGTTGTGGAGGACAAAATGTAACGTAACTAACCGTAACGTAACTAACCATGTTTGTTATTTGTAGTTAAAAATGAAAAGAGTTTCATCAATAAGTTATATATATCAAATGACTTATCAGACACCAGAAATAGCATAATACCACAGCTTGTTCAGTGAAAACAGTTTCGAAACTTTGAGGACAAAGACTTGCCATTTTTTTCCATGTCTCTTTATCTAACGTAACTACCATAATTAAAGTTCTTGTATATTACCCACTAAACCATGTCTCATGATTTGCTTTGATGTTGTGAAGTAGGTGCAGTCTAGAGAACTGACAGTACGCAAACATAAAAATAATATCAAAGCATATTCATGTCAGAGCCAAATGTTGAGTAAAATTTGTCATAAAGTGTAACGTAACTAATCACGGAATTGCCCAAATATTGATAAGATTAGTCAAATTGATGTTAAATTCCCAAATGAAATTTTAAAAAAAGTAACTTGTCTTTTAGATTCATACAATATTTCTGGCACGCAGTATTGATCTGGTGTAAGTTTTGTAACATTTGTCCGTTTTGATTTGTTTTTGCTATCGGCGAAATTTTGGCCAATGCCATGAATCACATGCGACGTCATTCAGTGTTGTGTGATCGATAGTGCAATCAGTATCGTGACTTAAACTGAGCTCGGTGTTGAAGCTCAGTTTGGCAGATGCTATTGTTTCCTCAACACCAACACCGAACTTAAAATCAGCCACTATGTGGCTGAATACTTACTTGTCTTAGGTCCAGTTTCCAGGAATGGTTTATGAATGACTCCTATCGTTGCTTGACCTTTGACAGCAACACATACCATGGTGGTCACGTACTGCAATAAATCCTCTGTCAAAATAAAAGAGGAAATCAATTTATAACAATTTAGTTACTGTATAAAGCACAAACAGGTCCATCAAAGAAATGCTCCTGGCACTGCACAGCATAACAGAAATCAAGAGAAACACATAACTACATAAATTATTACATACATATGAATTTAAAGACACAAGTTAACATTGTGGAGCTTCAATCAAAAACACTGCCAAACTTTGATATCTGAGGTACATGTACATGTACAATTGTACATAATGCTTCAATGGCATATAAACATCCTAGAATACAAAAGTTTGGAAAGTTATGCTGCCACTGGCAAGATATACATAGATGAGTATCTCACGTGATTTATGCCTGGGGTATATGGTAAAGTCTAACACAGCCGCCATGCATGGGGAAAAATGGACATAACAAAACTGGGTACCCATAGATTTTCACTCTTTTCAAAATGATTGTTTTGAAGTACAGTTTTTTCTTTTAAGGTTTCATTCTTAAACTTTATCAGGTAATACTTGTAGCATGGAGGATTACGTTGCTCAGATTTTTCAAACTGTGATCATTGTGCCTTTAATGCATGACAAAATCTGGTTCCTGTATGTAACTGGAAAATTAAGGCCATACGTGTACATTTTGTATTACTGGAAAGCACAGAAAATACAAAGGGTATTAACAGACTTTCACAAACACAGGAAACGGACTTTGATGTGCTGTACCCATCAGAATTGAAGTAAAATTTGACAAACAAAAACAACACTTGCCTAAATTTACAATCCAAAGATTACAAAGAAGACTCATTGATTGTACCCATTACAGGTACTGTAATTATACCATAAAATAATTCTGCTCCTGCCCCCATTACAAATGAGTGCACACAGTATAAACATGCACATGTAGACTAACATTAATCATAAATTTCACATTTTTTTTTTAAAGTGGGTTGCGTTATCAAGGAAGATGGACTTTGATTTTTGAAACCCCCAATGAACAGGGAATTTGAACCTCTAGAAAATGGAAAACTTGGTCCAGAATGTTCAATAGCAACAGGTCAAGAGAAAGTTAACCAGATTTTAGTATCAAAAACTGTTCAGAATTCTGAGAGTTATATTGTTTTTAAACCTTTATTTTCATCTGGAATATAGACTTTTCCTCCACCAGAGAATATGTTGTATGTTGATTGATATTAATGTGTGTATATTTCAATAGTGACAGTATAAATGTAATTGTCTAAATTGTTGTGTTTATTACTCCATTTAAAGGCAGGAGATCTCTTTTGCATGCCTAAAAATTAACATTGTGTAAATACATTGGCATTTAGGAGAAAATGTTATCTAGGAACCCTTAGCAAAATATAGGAGCTACAAACTCAGTTTTAGTGGAATTAAAGTGACCCATAGACTCTGATTTGAATAATTTTCTCACGAGGAAAAAAATCCCACCTTAGAACGTACAGTAAACGGCTCTTGTTTTTTCTTTCACATTTTTCAAATTCTAGGTAATTACTGACCCCCAAATTTCACAGACATGCCCTTCATCAATAGCCCAAGGGCATAGATTATCTTTCCTGGTCTGCAGGGATGTTTGCAAATGAGATCCACTACCTTTACACTCTATCATGTACATGTAGGTTGTGTCAAAGTTTGAACATTTTTTTTCACATGGTGCTTCCACAATGTTAAACAATGTTGTCTTCTAGCTGACAAAGATGATATTGGTAATCACATAATTGCATTAGCAGGTCTAAATAGAGTAAATTAGATTGTAATCTCAGTAGTGCTTGACTCTAGATCACTACACCTTCAGTTCAAACTCCAAAGTACATGTTCTCTCCCTAGTTGCATCTAGCACACTAAATTTCCCTTCTTTTTTTCATTTTTATTATCTTTTTTTTTTTTTGGGGGGGGGGGGGGCGGTTGATGTCAGCAAAACCTAGTATAGTTGACCCTAGGACCTCCGTGCTACCATGGTTAAAGGCAGGGCATCTCTTTTGCCTGCCTAAAATTAACACTGTGTAAATATACTAGTTGGTACATGTATAGAAGAAAAAAACCATAGAACATTTAGCAAAGTATAGGAGACAGAAACTCAGTTTCAGTGGAATTATATTTAACATTGGACTTGATTTGATTTTTTTTCTTTATAGCTGGGACAAAAATTCCTAGCACACATGTAGAACATGAACTAAACAGCCAATGGTTTTTTGGACATTTTCAAATTCTAGGCAATTAGTGATCCTCAGATTTCATATACATGCCCTTTACCAATAGAATAAGGGCACGAGCAGTGTTTTGCTGTGTTACAGGAGGGGTGCATATAGGATTCCTTGCCTTTAAATCTGGGCATACATGTGGCAGGTTTGGTTAAATATTTGCAATAGTCACAGAAATAATTAATGGCCATTTTCAAACAAAAGTGGACATGGGGTGAAAATTAAAACCTGCAAGACATCAATTGGCTTCAGTATTTTTTGAAACTAGATATCTTAGATGACAGTTTCCATGAAAATTGCATAAAATAAATTATATGTTGTAACACAGCGAATTTAGTACAAGGGTAATTAATGTTAATGTGGGTATTTTTGCATTTTATCGTGTCACTCATGGCATGTAAGAGGTGACCATTTGCCAAAGAGAGGGGATGATTGATTGTGACTATCATAGGTACTCTATTTACACACATGTTCTAGGAATCATGGTACTCTTGGAGAACTACTTTGGTACGAATCCAACCATTACTGATAATGGTCAAACACCATGTCCAAAATTTGTTGTGTCACTCACGCACCGTTTTTTAATTATAATTACTTGACCAATTGTAGAATTCAAATCAAACTAGAAATGACACATGCCAGTCCTACATTATGATGGCATGCTATCTTCTAGGCAGCCCTGTGATGGTAAAATGGTCTTACTAAAAATTAGACTTTTTGAGGTAAATATGCACTTCTTGGGTAATATCAGGAGGCTCTTTCCAATGATACTACTGAGAACATGATGCACCACGCGCTACCCCGGGGTACCATTTTACCCTGGTGTACCACGTTGTGCAGCGCCCTCATGTCCAAACAATTGTATTTTCTTCATTTTTGATCACTGAAATCAGTGGTTATGATGCAGAACCTGCACAAGTGCACAACAAAAAGGCATAAACTTATTTTAAAAAATGGGTAAAAACGAAGCTAAATTTGTTTTTTTCACACTTATTACATAACTTTTACATAATTTTGTAACCCAGGGTACAGTGCTAAAAAAAAATAGTAATTCAACAAAATGGTGGATTTCTAGTTGGTATCCTGGTGTACCATTTATGTCATCATATCATGTTTCATTTTGGAGATAATTTCCACTGTCTAAAATGGTCTAAACTTGAAGTTAGCCCATTGCCATCTACACTCTGTGATGGTAGAACTGTCTATCTTTGAGTTAGGACATTAATTACAAATTACGTGGTTTATTGTGGCCATGTGATGGTTAAATGGTCATCTTGAAAATCATTGTTCTTAGAAGGTTTACCGTTAATGTTCAAACATTTTTGATTTTATCAAAGGAGATGTAGTCTATACAAATAATGTGATTTATAGAAACTGATAACCAACCAATTTGGTGCATGTTTATTTATTGACAATATTGGCATACATGTAGTTGGAACTTTTCTCCATATTATGAAGATCAAATCCATGATGGAGAAACAGTCTTTCTTCACAAAAATCATTATTATTTTAAGACAAACTAACCAAATATGCATTTAAAAAATGGTCAATTCTCAGTTTTCTATTTCTTTTTGTTTATTTCATCAGTATAATGGATTATATCCCTATCAACAAAATACCTCAAATGTTTGAACTTTAAAGCACAAGTTCAGTTTTGGCAGGTTTTTATTATTTGAAAGCTTTATGCCCAAAGGTCATATCACACCACTCACACAATCAGAGATTTCTGACGCGTTCCTTCGTTTTTTTTTTTAATATAATGAAAAATCTTGGGGGGGGGGGGGGGGGGTCAACCCGGATATTTTCGACTATATATTTTACATTTCTAGCATCCGAAGGTTACATAAGTGTCAAACGGATAATCTGATACTCAGCAGAAAATCGTGAATATATGTCGAAAACGTCGGGGTTCCCTCCCACCCCCCCCCCTCCGAGATTTTTCATTATTTAATCTTAAAAAAAAAAAAACGAAAGAACTTCAAATCTGTTATTGGTGTAGATATAACCTCGGGCATAAAGCTTTCAATAATAAAAAAACGAAAACGCCGCAGAACAACTTGTGCTTTAAAGTCATTATGCTCAAAATTATGCTTTTCACGATAGACCATTTTACCATCTTACAGCCGCAGGGGAGCTGTCCTTCAAGGAGTTGCAAGGCGGGAGTCGTCCGCAAGGGAGTCGTCTCCTGGGAATTGTCCTCCAGGGGAGTTGTCCTCCAGGGGAGTCATCACCAGAGGAGTTTTCCTCTGGAGGAGTTATCCTCTGGGGGAGTTGTCCTCAGGGGGAGTTGTACTCAGGGGAGTTGTCCTCAGGGGGAAGTCATCCCCAGGGGAGTTGTCCTCTGGGGGATTCATCCTCCAGGGGAGTCTCCCCAGAAGAGTTGTCCTCCAGGAGAGTTGTCCTCTGGGGAGATGTCCTCCAGGAGAGTCATCCTCAGGGAAGTTGTACCCAAGGTAGTCGTCCTCCAGGGGAGTCGTCCTCCAGGGGAGTCATACCCAGGGGAGTCATCCTCCAGGGGAGTCGTCCCCAGGGGAGTCATCCCCAGGGGAATCGTCCCCAGGGGAGTCGTCCCCAGGGGAGTTGTCCTTCAGGGGAGTCATACCCAGGGGTGTCATCCCCAGGGGAGTCATCCTCCAGGGGAGTCGTCCCCAGGGGAGTTGTCCTCCATCATACCTGTGTACTCCTGCGTGGCATCCAGAGGGTCCACCCACACTGTGACGTCTTCAACCGCTACCTTTTCATCAGACGTTATAATTCTGGATACATCTGGTATCTCTTTCTCTACTGGTGCCACTTTACTCAGGTCTAGAACTTTGTCCTCATGTTCTTCCGAAACAATCTACAGCGTGAAGAAAAAGAAAGCAACTACCCTGTAGGTTACACTCAGGAAACAGAAAATGCTACATCCTAAAGAAACTACAGCAATTTGACAACACACAGTCAATGGGTATGCCTCCACCCTCTACAGAGATCTATTCACTAGATAAAATTGATACTGGGTAATCCTACATGTAAACGATGTGGCAAATGCTTGCCATTCACTTTTTGGTTAGTTTATTTAAATCAAGTATCTCTTGAATAAATTAGTATTGTAGTAACTATCACTTTTTATATAGCTGTAAAATAATAGTTGTCATAATGTAAAATAGGGACAGTGATTTTCCGTTTTACCAGTAGCTGTAAAATAATAGTTTTCATAACGTAAAATAGGGACAGTGATTTTCCGTTTTACCAGTATATCAAATGGAAAATCCGTTTGGTTCTTATATTTTTCATGTAAAAATTCATGGAATTCACCTTTGCAAAATGGAATTCATGTTTTTGCTGTGTACATTTTCTATGACAAAACGGAATTTTCATTTTTAGATCCTGTTGAAACGGAATTACAGGTTTTGAGAAACGAAAAAGACCATTTTTTGAAACGGAAAATCACTGTCTCTAGTAAAAGAACTGATATAGCCTAATTTAGTACAGCAAGAGGGAAAACTATATAATGTCTCGAGGCTGCCCTTTATACTATGTACATGTACATCAAAATGTACAATTATAACAGACACACTCTTATATTTATTTAAAAACAAGAAACTGCACAAGAATAAGATCTTTCCTGCATTCACAAACTCCAAGAATTTAATTGTAATTTGCGAGCCATGTAATATGATTTAAAGCATTCAATGCCATAAATTCAAACCTATACAAGAATTTATACAAATCTAATGAAAAGAGAGATTCTGCTTTCTTCTGGGCGTTCTGCCAATGGGGTGGGTCCACACACCACAGTCAGACAAAAGAGAGATTACAATACCCTAGTGAAGTCTGATTGAAAAAGAATTTTAAAAAATCAACAATAAACAAAATGAAAATACATCAATTTGTCTCAGTGGCAGTTTTGTTTCTGGCAATGAATAACAACTTATGTTTGCAGCCAGGCATGGGGAACGTTGGACAAATGGACTTGGAGGGGCAACCATTTTTGTGAACAATGCTCTACCCCCCCCCCCCATCAACCACCACTGTCTATTCCAAACATTCCACTGCCCATGTTTGCAGCCAATACAGCATGAAATGACCCAACCTCATACTGCAAACGATGTAAATAGTAATAGCTGCACTGTAATATTGTCTTTTACAACACTTGTGCATTTTATTTGTATACCAACAGGCAACACATGGCTTTCCGCACGATAAGGCGTGTACCGCCGTTCACTCACGCAGTAGAATGTGGCCAGAGACGCCAGATGTTACAAAGTACACCCAAGAACACTTCTATTCACGTACAGCTCTGTGGAGCTATTTCTAACATTTACTAGTAATTGCAATGAGATGCTCATTATACATACATTCAGGGTTGGGTGTTTTTTTTTTGGGGGGGGGAGGGGGAGGAGCAATTAAAATCATGATTTAAATCAGGAGTTTAATAAAAAAAAATTGACTTGATTGAAATCACTTATTTTGTCATTTTTTAATGATTTAAATTGCCATTGATTTAACCTGTTGCTCACAGGAACAAGGTGTGTCACGTGCATAACTCTATGGGAATTACAGAATTTAGGAGGCAATCGGTTCAATTGCTAAACCTGCTAACACTGAATATGCAATCGTATCAAATACAACTCTGCATTATGTAGGCTCAATAAATAATTTAACTAAATTACATGTACGTATAGTATCTGAAAAGGAAAAAGCACTACATGGTGATAAGCTACTGTGCAAAACCCCACATTGCCTCCCCTTTAATTGTTCTGGTATAGGTCTTCCACTATTTCTGAGACAGTGTACACAAAATTTAGAAAATTATTAATTTGTATGCACGGGTTGGCAGTTCTTCCGCAGGCGGCTTATTTTTACGCGCGACGTTTTTACCGGTTCTCCGTCACGCGTGACAAAAAACAGGTTTTTCCGCTTTTAACGGAAGAAAACGGAAAAAACCTCCTAAGTGTTATATTTTTTTGTTATTACTTCAAGATTTTCATTTTATAGAAATGTATCATGAACTACTAAATTAAAAGATCAGACTCTCTGATTTTTGTTCTCGGACCCTGTTTTGGCTACTGAAACTCATAACAGCAAGTTTGTTATTCCCACCTATATCATGGTCAACT
>JZLH01S0026257.1:46552-57994 GCA_001188425.1 Eucidaris tribuloides | reverse complement strand
TGCTTGGTTCGAATTCCTCTAACATTAATAGGCTCCTACGACCCAGGAGGTGCTGAGGGCGCTACAGCACCTCTAGATTTTATGAAGGGAGTATAATGTCTCCCAAGAATTTTATTTTTAATCCTTAAAGTTTAAACTTTTTGTTTGCTCTAATCATAGACCTAGTAGGTCCATGTTCTGCTATTGAATCAGTGCTTCTCCCTCCTCCTCCTCTGCTCCTCCTTCTTCTCCTTTGTTGTAAATTTCGTATTTCAACTTCTTTTCTCTTCAAATCGTTTTCCCGCATGAAACACCCCCACTGGCCTTTGCTCGAGTGTGTCCCTTTCCCCATTTGTTTTGCACCACAATGTCCGTTTCTGTGTCGGGAAAATTATTTTATGGTACATGTACACCGTGCCCGTTCCCCACTTTTATTTGTGTATTAAATAACACACTTGACACTACCAGCAACGTACTTGATACTAGTAATAATACTCTTGTTACTGTCACGTGAACGTATCATTTACAATGAAGATGTGATTTGCAAGATAGTTAAGTGTGACGTACGAATTCTTGCTTGGAGTACACCTATATTTGCAGTTTTCTAACTAATAAAAATTGTAATGGATGGAAGTATATTATTATAATGTATTCATTAATTCATATTTTCTACTTCTTGTACTTTATATGTTACCAACAGGTGGACTATGAATAAACATTAATAGGTAAATACAATATATTGAATGACCTGAAATTCTCAATTATATATTTAGCAACAAATATACGAAGTAATGACTAGAACCAGAAGTGTAAAGTCACAAACCAAATGTAAATCAAATTGAGAGATGAAAATGCGATATGGAGCACATATGTTTTCGCCGGAACATATAGTTGATATTTTAAATTGCTACTATTTTTTTAATAATTCAACACAGGCGCAGACGTGGGTAAAACACACACAATGAATGTGGGTTTCTTCTTTTAACTTATAACTCATACACAGAGTTCGGTGTTTACGTGTAAAAGGAGAACTAACGAACAACAAACAACTTCAACATGTCAACTAGGAAGACAAATATATTTTCTCCTATTTAATAACTTAGTCGCTGTTAGTGGAAAACCTAGAGAACTAAGAATAACTAATTCAGTAGAAGCATAAAGTAAATCAATTCCGAATTGCGATGAAATGAAAGCTTCCTTTGAATGTCATAGGCTGGAATACTATGATGAATACCAGCTTACTGTGAAGCACCTTATCAGAAATAACGCACACAATGTCACCGGAGAAAAGACGCATCTGCAAATGGCAGATAGATTATCAAATAGGAAGACGTAATTAACATTAACCATTTACAGCTGGCTACCAAAGATGTCGAAGAAGAGTGAACATTGTGCAGGCTGTGCATGTAATCCATCTCCTCGGGTACAGGGTGAAATTGTACAGATGAGATTACATACCATAAAGAAAAATTGAAAACGAACAAAAACAACACATACACAACTGTGAAGCCGTGAACGGAACGGTCTTGATTTCTTTATCTATGCTGTCATCAGCGCACCTTCGTCCGACAACTCCCCATACGCGAGTGACAGGAGTAGCCCTACATGTAGTTTCTAGACGAGATTTGACAGGCGAACAGTTCAAAGTACTTCACAGAAGCGAGAAGTAATTCGAAATTTCCAGCAAACAAGACGCCTCAATGGCTCAGTTTGTGATAAAAAGTACAGAACAAGGTGTTTTCTTCAAGCAGGCATACTAACACGATATAATTCCACACCGCCTATAGTCGGAACTGAAGCTTCGTCAAATTCTTGAGCGCATGAAAACTTGCTTCAATTGAGAAAGAGCAAATACGCCTTTGTTGAATCGGTTGAATCGTACATCGCCAGAAATAAATGGTTCGCTATAAAGCAGGACGACGTATATATTGTATGGCTCGAAGATACTTCTAGCAGGGGGGGGGGGGGTCTCCCACCTCCTTGCTTCCAGTACACAACCACAAGGCAGAGTCAGAGTACTTTATACGATTCCAGTCTGTATAATAACATAGTGCATGACATGTCGAGGCTTCGGTTATAATTCTCACGCTGATAATTAAATATCACACTCAAGATCAGAAATGCTGGTAATAAAATCATTTAAATGCTGACACTAAATATAAATTTCTATTCTTAATCCGTAATCCCCGAAAGACTTCTCAAAGTTGGCAATTTATAATGCACCACCTCACAGAATATCCAGATAGATCAGTATGTTGCACTTCCACGAGTATTCGCATTAACAGCAAAAGAGATTTGCATGTAATTCATGGATTTATCGACATTGTCATACGGTAGTTTATGAAGAGTCACTCGCTGTAAGACATAATAGCAAAGAAAAGGAAGGGGGTTAAACCCCCTTGTTATTCGGCAAACAAAAAAATAAAGAGTTAGAAGTTTGGTTCATATGTAGATGCGACCTACCCTTTCCCCATGGTTCTGGAGATGACATCCAATCTCTCCAAGACAATGTTCAATCTCATGTGTCTTGTGTCATCCAAACAATTTTGCTCCCCTTCCCTCCCTGTTGAAAAATCCTGTCTACGCCACTGCTGTCAATTATACATATGTGACTCGGGGGCAATATTCTGTCAACAGGATGGAATAGGCGGCTACCGGAGTGTCAGCAGGACGTCAACTAACCAAGACCCGACCAGGCAAACTTCCGACCATTACATCACTCAACCATGTATTTCCACTTTCCAAGACGTACATGTACTCTGTAGTATATCCAGTCGCTCTGCGGTAACTATGTAGCTTCATATTTTAAGATTTTGAATGTTTGAATTTGACGCAGCCGTTACACTACTACATGTAATCCAACTGCCAAACGTAATTCGAGTTTGTGACAGTGCCGCTTTAAGGTGTACACGTTGTAGAACTATACAGGGTTGTGTGCAAATGGCAACAGCACAGCTTCTGTTCCTCCTACGATACAGAAAGATGGAGACAGAAAAATCGCCTCCTCACTCCTGTATCCGCACAAACCTTGACGACTGTCGATTTAAATATAGCAAGATAGGTGTATACCACACTGTTCTTGCTAAGTTCGTTCCTTTGTTATGGTAAGATGGTCTTGACCCCGAATATGTCAATCGCATTTGCAACAGCTGAGAGCAACGCCGGTCTGTTTCTGAACTTCTGAAGTGAATTGAATTTCAGAGCAGAGGCATCAAAAGATCAAGCTTTCCTCTGCACTAGATATATAGTCTTATAATCGAGGAAGACTGCAATATAGCCCCTTCGACTCGTTTGAAAAACGAAATTTAAGCATTTTCCTCCTTGGTTGTGAGACTGTGTGAACCCTTTCCTATTGTACACCCTGGTATTGCTTCAGCGTGTCCATCTAGGATACAGTCCTCGGTAGTCTGTTTATTTCATTCAGTGATAATTATTATTTCACCTTAATTCAGGCAAATTATATCTCTACATTGCATCTTCATCGGTTATATGTATATATAAATATATATGTATATTTATATATTTTTGGAAATACGGTAAATAGTCTGCCCGTACTAGTTCTGTATTCTCCTCGAGTCCTCATCCTCCTTTCTCCTATGCATTATCAAGAAGGTTCATCTTTTGCTTATTCTCCTACTCCTCCACTTCCTCCTTCCTCGCATCTCGCTTTCTCCCCCCCCCTTTTTCCCCTTCCTCCTCCTCCTTCTTTCTTCTTCTCACCTCTTTCTTCCCCGCCTGTTAATTTTCTCTTTTCATTTTCTTCTTCGTCTACCTTATCTCGTGTCTTCATCTTTTTAATTACCCATTCATCACTACATATTTTTCAGCAAGACCAATGAATAATGCATTAGTACATATGATAAATTCAAATTTGTGTACTATGAGTCATGACTGCAACGGGAAATTTATATGTCATCGTCTATCTATGTTGTGTATATAATTGTATAATTGAATTGCATGTGCAGTAACAATCTATGTAAGTATGTATGAAAATGTATATACAGTATTTGTAATGCCATTGCCGACAAAATGAATTTCCAATGAGAACAATAAAATAATGAATCTGAAAAAAATCCGAATTTGAAAACATTGTAATATAGAATATCGTACGTAGCACAGGAAGTACAAATGAGTAAATATCATGTATGATGTGCAATTCGGCATTGAATGACAATAAAACAGAATTGAAGCGACACGCACTGTGTCCACAATAGAGTATTCGTGTGTAAGAAATGGTACAAAATCAAATCTTGATTTTAATTGCTTTTCCGCATTCCTTGTCACATGACTGAACAAATAACCATTTATTATGCATTTTCGGTATCTTGATTTAAAAAATTTCACCTGATTAAAATCCGCCAAAACCTGAAAACAAGCCCAACATTGACCTCAACAACATTTAAATCATCTATAAATCTGACCTTTCAGCTCGACGAAGGCCAGACGGAAACAGCCCTCGGGGGATTTTGTTCAGGGACGTGAACTTGTTGATATGAAAGGAGAAGACTAATTGATCATTACAGTGACACAAAGATTTTATTATGAGTTTCACTATGACAGGTTTTTTGCAGGTGATTGCGAAAGATGGTTCTCCGTTTCGTATAAGAACTGCATGGTTGAAGACAAAGGAAGTGGGTCGGGATGGCCGTACGACCCCCCCCCCACACACACACACACACACAGACACACACACAGACACAGACACAGACAGAGACACAGACAGAGACACGCACAGATACACACACACTCATACTCACACAGACACACACACAGACACACACACAAACACACACACACACACACACACACACACACACACTCAGACACACACACACAATTTCAAATGTCCATATTTTCCACATTTTTTTCAAGGACCTTTTCACGATGACATAAATGAAAACGCATTGATCAGGTACATTTTAACCACATCTTGCCGTTATTTCATTGTGAAAAGATCCACAAAAAATACTGATCATGACTCACCCAGAAAAAAAAAATCCTGGATGGATACAGCAACAGCCCTCATTATTTCAAGTGCACATTACTTTGATGGTTTAGCAGAAACAGAGAGGAAGGACAATAGAAGCTGCCCTCTTTTGGACATGCATATATACATGCATACTGAGATTTCTGTATACACGCACATAATTGGCTGTTTGGAAAATGGAACAAACATAAATGAACAGAAGCTTTAAAATTGATATTCCGCGGTAAAAATCGCGAGTCTCACAGAAAAACCTATATAAGTCAAGGACTCAAAATCGTTTAGCATACACGTCTAATCAAACTGACTATCTGCTAGATAAGAATGTGTTCAAGTTGTGCTGTCAGACTTAGAGGTTTAAACATATAGAAAGAGTAACGTGACGAAAAGACATGTTTCCAATGCGACAGACACTATACATGTACAGCATGCATGTTAAATAATTGTGTTGTTCTTTGAATTAAAATTTCGTTGTACATGTATATACACATAAATTCATAAAACTATCATTTAAACATATCGATATATCCTGGTGACATGAAATGCGCTGTACCTGGAAATCTGCGTATATATTTTTAAGTATACATCCCGTTTACATGTAAGTGTAACAAAAAGTGAAGTTTCTGGAGGCATATTTGTAAAGAAGATATATTCAAAAATCAGAGATTCAACCCGTTTTTTTTTCGTCGTGTTCATGGCAGGTTTCATATATATATATATATTCATCTGATGATTATTCTGATCAGATAGATAAATCCCATTTCATTTTTACAGACTGCATATCCCTGTATCACCAGCGACAATGCATGCATGCTCAACTTGTACAAGCAGATGCAGTCTTGCAGACAACATATTATGAGCAACGGTTACCACCTACCTTTGCGGCTAGGCTCCTCGTTCTTGAATAGCGAAAGGTCGTCTACTACGAGACGTGCAACGACAGTGTGACATTACTCGCTTGAATACATTTCGCGACAAATACGGCATATTTCACACGATAAAACGAACACTGACATTGTGTCAACTCGCGTATAAAACGACTGGATGATAACTGTATTTGATATCCACCCGCATAGAATTTGCATGACGGCGAGAGATTGTACGCCGCCGAAGTCTGAACGGAGACATTTACGCCATTTTGGATTCTTATAAGCGACAGACAAAAGCGCTGCATGTAGGCACTCACAAATACAGACGTTCGCTGGCTTTGACCGTGCTCTACCTTGAATCTGTGGCAGGGAAAATGGACTAGTGCTTCAAAATAGTCGAATCGTCGTGGAATCAATGCTAGTGCTCAAGTCGTCAGCGCACTGACCGCAATACCCTGTGTCAATAACTTCATCATCACTGGTGCCAAGCGAGGAGAGACGGGAGGGGAGGGGTTTGCATGAATTTAGTGATTGCTATATTACCATGCCAGTGTATATATTTTTTCTCTATTTCTCTGCAAAAATTGACCAAAAAATGAATCAAACCCAATAGCATAGACAACAATACAACCAACACATTGTAATTCTCTGGGATGTCGCGTTTGAAATACTTCACATTACTGACTTGTCCGGGGTGGAATAGCGACACGCCCACTCTTGTATGGATATGGATGACACGCCAACATGCTCAGCTCAGCTTGTTGGTCTCGCGGGCTTTAAGTTTTATACAAGTGGCATATGGCCAAATAGTAGTAGATTGCTTAAGCATTTTGAACAAGTTGTTTCTGAGTATAAAACAGGAAAATTCGCTGTTTTACCCGTCTGACTGGCCTACTGCCAACGGGGCAGTTGAACGTGACACTGACAGACAGGACAAAGAACTACATGTACATGTACCCGTATAATACAAGAACACACTCGTGAATGTGTATCATTACAGTGCCATGGTGTTCAGAATACAAGAAGAAATCGAATAAGTGTATTTTATCAAATCCAAATCACATTACTGGGAAAATTGGTACACGTGCCACATATAAGTCATTACAGTCACAAGAATAACCTTGCCATTACCCGAATACTGGATCTTTAAAGGCATCGTTAATGTTTCCAGTTTAAAAAAAAACTCATGAGTTATAGTATTATACGATCCTCCATAGTGTCTCTGATAAAGTTTAAAGCCCAAGTTTAGTTTTGGAGATTTTTCATTGATTAATTTAAAAAAACCAAAAGACATTCAGAATTTGTTATTGGTGTGATATGACCTTTGGACATAAAGCTTTCAAATACCAAAAAAAAAAAAAAAAAAAAAAAAATCCCCAAAACTAAACTTGGGCTTTAAAACTTAAGCACTGAAAACAATGCAGTTCAAAACAAAGTTAAAATCAATGAGAAGACATTTCCCCCATGCACAAACTGATGTGTACGTGAAATTTAAATTTTTTAAATGGAAATTCCACAATGTCAAATAGCGTTATTGAAGGGAGAGCATATCTTTTGTAGCCCTCCATAATCACAACAAAATGTCACTCTCTGAACTGAAAGATCAGTAATTATCTACAATTGAAAAAAAAAATGCTCTTAACACTAACTGGCCTTTACCCCTTTGGCTTGTTGAAGGGTCATCTGTCATTGCATGGTATACAAGTGTTCGATCGTGAACGTATACGTGGACCTGCAATGAACCACACAGGCAGTCGCTAAGGCATAAAATACACTCTAACAAGATAATCCGCCGTTTTTATTTACATCACACGACCTTCATGCGTCTGAGAAACAGAGATTAAACGATTGCCATTCGATATAATTGAGGGTGGGGAGCAGTAGCGTACCAGCTTTTTTGTCATTGGGGGGCAAGGCACCCGAATGTACACAAACTCCGACGTACCGACATAATTCCATGTTGTGTAAATGATAACAGTTAAATGATTTTAACGATAATAGTGAATAATCTAATACCAGGGGCGGATCTAGCTTTTTGGTAAAGTTTTTTTTTGAAAATGGTGATAGGGAGAAAATTTAAAAAATGGCATGTTTGGCGTGCGAAGCGCGCCGCAAAATTTTCGGATTTTATGTAAGTTCTGCGCGCAAAGCGCGCGAAAATTTTTAGAATTGTGGTATGTTGCGTGCAAAGCGCAGTGACAAATTTAATAAATGCGTATGTTTACACGCGAAGAGTCCGAAAATTTAAAACTGTATGAAAATTATTTTTGCACTGTTGTTTTAAAACAAATTTTGTAATACGTTTTGGTTTCCTGACATCTTACTAATATATGAAACCACACAAATTCTCACTTGCAGCCAGGGGGGGGGGGTTAAACCCTCCTACCCCCACCCTTGTAATGCCGTACTGATACAAACTTTGAGAAATGTACATCCAGAAGCAAACACGAAAACGGTCAGCACACGTTTTTCTTCTGCGTTCTAGCAAAGGTCCGATGCGTTTTTCGTCGCGAAAGGAAACGTTTTCAAACGTTTTTAGAAAACTTTTCCTTAGGACGAATATGCTTCTTCTACTAATAATACTTGTACATGTATGCGCGAGTGAGCGAGAAGCGACGAGCGACTTCAGACATCATCAGCATTTTCAAGTCAAAGCAAGTTGACAATTAATTTCTACAATCTTGTAACAAAGCTTCTGATGTGCTGTATATTAGTTATTCAGCACTCGAGCAGTACTAAATTAATAGGAACCACTATAATCAGTGCAACAAATTTGTTATTCAACATTGCTTGGGAAAGAGATTTTTCGAAGTCTTGAGAATTGAATCGTGTGGAGGCAAATAAGGCAATTTGTGGCTTTTGATTTGGCTGGTGAACTAGGAACGGGCGAAGGCAAATATTTCATCCATACATGGTGGAGTAGTGTCCGGGCCCGGTATCAAATAGCAGTTCTATTCTTTTTTTCACCCAAGATTGTATTTCTCAATGTACATGTGCTGCTGAAATGTTGAATTTTCAACAGTTTTTAATGTTGCGTAGGCTCTGTAACTTTTGTCGTACAAACTGATGTTCGACGGTCGGTGTGATTTGGATACGTTGTCTGTGTAGTACATGCTCAAGTTGATCTGTACTATACGCTCATCAATCTCAGTATTCATGACAGGCGGTGTTGGCTGGTTAACCGAGAAAACACCTGACATGAAGAAAATCACTTATGCGGAGCGAGCTTGAAAAAAAATGAATTTTTACATTTGAAAAATGTAAATTTCTTTCGAATATTTTTGTCGGTTATAAGATTTTCGTCCGCGTATAAAATATTTTTTGTCGGTCCATGTACCGACGAGTCCTTTCGTTGTCGCGACAAATTCCGAAAAGCACTTATTGGCGGGGAGGGGGCAACGCCCCTGCCCCCCGCCCCCCCCTTTGGTTACGCTAGTGGTGGGGAGTATAGATCACATTATTTTATTTGGTAAATATTAAATGGCACCGTTTCATAACTGGTTATTTTTGTTTTCTTAACCATAATATATCTAATGGTAAATTAAATTTGTTTTCGTTACAGGTGATAAATTTGCAAATATTGTGATTGCTTGATGCATATGTATTATGTACGAGGTAGGGCCTACGCATTTGAGCTCCGCTCAGCTAAAGTTATACACTGCAGTGAATGATCTCCGACAGGCTTTTGTTTACCATAGTATTCCTCATACATGTCATAGACAAATTCCACCGACCTTGCTTTTAATTGACTCCTAATCTATCGTTGTTTACCCACGTTTATGATGATCAGTTTGTGTCGTAAAAAATGGAGAAATAGTCTACTAGTTCAGACGAATATGCATGTAAATTATGTGTGGATGACACGCACATAATTGAGCACAACATCTCTCTATATTCAAAGGAAGATGTAGCCGGCAACTAACAGGAATATGTTTTAAAATGTCATTGTGAGTATAGTGAGAAATATGGCACATGGTGATAAAGAAAGCCTAAATACGGGACTCTGTGACACTTACCCTCAGCAAGACCCTATCAATTAGTAAATTTATGTTAATTTAAGTCTTTGCGAATTTTTTCACTGGAACAAGATCGCCGAAACAGCTACAGGGAAGGCGCTCATTGTGCATAAATTAACACGGCGCGATTAACACCTGTCGGGCTGCATGCATCGGTCACGTCAGGTCAGCTCAAAACCAGCGCACGTACGATCTGATTGGTTGGCAGGAATTGACAGTTACCACAAAATCTTTCTTAACTTATTCCTATTATTTGCCAGCTATATCTTCCTTTAAAGCAACTTGCTAAGATCACGGATTGCGATCACACAAAAATATCGTAATTCAATGAGATGTGCTTTTCAAAAGATTTACTCGTGATAGTACAAAGCACCTCTAGGCTCTAGATCATTGCATTTGAATTTCCATATGAAATTCCGATTTTTCGAGGATGGCGCGTGCCAAGGACAGACGCGGGGAACACAATTTGTACGCACATGACCAAAACACTTCTGAAGTGGAATTGAAACGGTCGGCAGAAAATACTTCGTGTATAATAACGGGAAAATTTTGATTTCTGTTCATGGTCATTATCACCAATACGCGAGATTGCTTGCGAGATTATTTTCCATTTGTGCTTGTAAGACTGTAAGTGTGAGAGAAACGGAGACAGAGGTAATAAAAAAAAATGATGAAAGAGAGATGAAACAATGATTTAAGGCCCGGTATATTACAAGTACGTGTACTCATGAAGTTATAAAAACCTGTTCAACGACCATTTACCAGGATGAGTCAATCTCTTCAGTGCACTTTACCTGGCGGTAATACGCCTTTGTCTACCCCAGCCACTAGCATTTTTTCTATCCAGCTACGTTGCCCCCCCCCCAAAAAAAAAGTGTGGCCAGTGGCACAGAGCGATAGGATAAGTTCTTACGTCTGGAAGCCAGACTAGTAGGCCTATCTAGTTGGATCACATTTCTAGCAAACGCGGTTTAGTGTACAAACCATAAACAATAAAGGCGCTGATCCAAGACTATAAACTACCAAATTTAATGTTGCACTCTGACTATAGGAACCAATAACCCTCTTCCCATTTTTCCATCTGATTTAAAGAAGGCAGTATCCCATTCAGCTTCGACTGTTCGCTTTTAATTGAAGTGTTGACATTATAATGCTGTTCGCAAAGGGGAATGGATAGCAAAAAGAAGATAATGTACGCAAAAACAGACTCATATCTGCATTAATACGGAAAAAATGAAAATCAAGGTTCAATCGGTTACGTAGATGAACGGTATCACCACCATGATAAAATCTCGCTCCTTCCATCCATAATCATAATCATAATCAGGACTCGTCCATCTCCGCATCCAGGCATCCAAACACCTCTGACGTAGATTAACGTACATTCGTATTGTTTTTGATGGATTGATACGTCCCCAACTGGCTCTAATGTCACCTTTCACTGCCAAGATGCGTGCTTTGACACTTTGACACATGAATTCGCTCGTAAAATGCAATGAAACTGAAACAAAGTGTATAATGCTACAGCATGTATAGAGTGCTTCAAAGGGGCTTGTCATATCTTACGCAGAGGCCTCGGGAGGGTCCTCCGCAA
>JZLH01S0026257.1:34008-46484 GCA_001188425.1 Eucidaris tribuloides | reverse complement strand
TGCATAAAGTAGTCTAGCTTCTGGACTCTTTTTATTAGATTTTTTTGTCGCCGACTACCCGTTGCCCACTGCATGTTAGACTAAGCCGAGTGATGGCGCGACCCCGAGAATCGGGCGGACAAATTCTCGGGGTTGCGCCATCACTCGGCTTGGTCTAACATGAGTCGGCAACAATGTGTATAGTCGGCGACAAAAAATATAATAAAAAGAGTCCAGAAGCTAGACTATGCATAAAGAGAGATATTGCCCAGTCGTTGCATGGCTCAATGCCAAAACACACAACACTTATTTATAATGCAAACACACAACGCGTTCAGTAACCTTAGTCCTTAGACAATTTATTAATACCGGGAAGTAAAAAAAGATGTGCAGAACTACTGAACTAACATTCCGAGGAAATTGTAACTTCTGCTGGTTACAAGTTTGTTTTTTTTTACGTGTGAAAGTGAAACTGTACAAGTATGTACATGATCATAAACACCATTTTTGTTCAGCTGCAAACGGGACAACGGTTAAAGCCCAAGTACAGTTTTTCGTCAAACTTTCAAAAAGGATTGCATCATTCCATTGTCACCCCAAATGAGAAAACACCATCGAACCTAGTGCAAATTGTTTTAATGACAAGTTATGATGCTTAAATACGGTATGGAGTGGACATATGTGAAATGTCGCCCCCCCCCTCCGACATTTTAAATTTAAATTTTGAGTAGTTTCTCAAAAATGGAAGATTTTCAGAGCGAGTGATTTTCAATGCATTGATAGATCATATAGTTCTATCGAAAAACATAATAACAAAGAGTTTCATTTTTTACCATTTCCCAAAACTACTTGCGCTTTGATGTTGGCGCGATAGTACCATAGTAATGCGGCTTCATCGTTACAATATACAGTGTGTATCAATAAAAAGGTAATCCACGTTTAGATCTAAAACATTGCCAGCTATTTTTTATTGTAGAGATTTTTAAGTATAATATCCCTAAAGAGCAGCTTTTCTTCTTTCAAATAATACCTTATACTTGCATCACTGATGTCATGCATGACCGAGTACATTGCTCTTGAAGAGAACAATGTCAAGTTACACCTTTTCCATGTTTGGGTCAATGGATGATGAACGAATTAAGACACCGATGAATGGGTTCATGTTTTAAAGATGAGAGGTTATGTCACATTTTGTGCAAGTTATGCCAAAACTTGGAAAAAGTGTGACTTGACATTGTTCTCTTCAAAAGCAATCAATTCGGTCATGCATGACACCAGGGATGCAAGTGAAGTATCGTTGGAAAGATGAAAAGCTGTTCTTTAGGGATATTATACTTAAAAATCTCTATAACAAAAATAGTTGGCAATATTTTAGCTCTAAACATGGATTACCTTTTTTTTGTGATACACACTGTACAGTGTCAGTAATTTCATTATACTGGTCTCATGAAGTTCATTTAACTCGTCCTATATTGTTACTTATTCCTAACAGCAAATTGGGTGCTCTATTCAAGGGTTATTAAAGCCCAAGTTTAGTTTTGGGGATTTTTTTTTATATGAAAGCTTTATGCCCAGAGGTCTTATCACACCAATAACAGATTCTGAATGTCTTTCGTTTTTCATAATTAATTAATGAAAAACCTCGGAGGGGACCCCCGAGATTTTTGACTATATTTTACATTATAGCATCAAAATGGTCAATAAGGTGTTAAGGTTATCTGAGTTATACCTCATCTGACAGTGCAGAGTCCACTCTTTCTAATGAGGTATAACTCATATACCCTTAACACCTTACCTTTGGATGCTATAATGTGAAATAGAGTCGAAAATCTCGGGGGTCTCCCCCCCCCCCGAGATTTTCATTACTTAATAAAAAAAAACGAGACATTGCAGAATGCGTGTATTGGTGTGATATAACCGTTTGAGGCATGTAAAGCTTTCTAAATAACTAAAACGATCCATAACTAAACTTGGCTTTAATGAAAATCCGTGTGACAGTGAACAGCTAGGACACCCTCTTTTGCCCATCCTCCAGTAAACTGTGATATCATGTTAGAACAACAAACTAGTACAGTACAAAAATTTCGGTCAAAAAATTCCCTTTTCTCAGACAGCGATATTGCAGTTGATTTATCTCCTCCACACAGGCAAGAAAAGTCATCTCATTTCTTAAATACATGAGTGAAAATAACATCCGTGCTGTATTTTTGATGAAACATAAAAAATGTAAACATCTTTGTGTACAGTCGCAATCGAACAGTTGTTCTGTGTATGTGAAATTCATTTTGTAGCAAATTTGCCAAAAGAGGGTGTCCCATAATGGAATTCACTCAATTCATCGATTGTTGACAAATCGTAATCATCCCAATTTTACTTAAACTTTCAATGCTGAGTTCCTCTAACTTTTTTGCATTCACTGAATTCACATCTTTTTCTTGTTGGTATTCTGCGAATGTGGCAGGTCCACACATTGTACATGTAGTAGGGTCCATGGTACTATAGCATCTTCCACCCCTCTCCATCCTCTGCCTTCCTCTTCATTATCCCACAGGTCAAATCGTACTTTAGATCAGATCAGACACCATCCCAGTTCTCGGTCTTCCTCTCCCCGTTTTGTCATCATTGTTCCCTCTATTGCATCTCTCAGCAAGTTGTGTTGTGTCCCCTAAAAATGGGTCCTAGCCAGTTTTTCTTTCGTCTTCTGATGGGCTCACGCAGGTTCCCGGGGCAGGTTCCTTTCTTCATTCATACTTCTTCGTTAGTTATTCTATCTTTCCGACTTAATCCTTCCATTCTTCTCCTTAAGCTCATTTCTAGGTCCTCAAGCATCTTCTCTTCTGCTTTCCTGATCGTCCAGATTTCAGAACCACACAGCGCTACACTCCAAACCAGACAAGTGTCTTCATTAAATTTTAGTTTTGTTTCCTATGATAGGAAGATTTATACCACATTGGAATGAAAGTGCAGCGCGATCGAAGCTCAATTCTGCTTGTCTAAAATATCAATCAACTTCATTCGGTTTGCTGTAAATTGAACATCACTTACCTCTGACAGGTCTCGCACGTCTCGTTTTCCTCGCCTTTGCAAATCAATGGTCGTCCCATTAAATCTAACGACAAGTTTAATGGCCCGTGACGGTTGCAGTCATTTGACTATAGTTAAAAGTTGTTTGTCGCTTTTTTTCTCGTGTCTGATGTGTCATGCAAAATTGCTGCCATGATAGATAAGATATTGATAAGATACACCCAGAAAAAAAGTAATCATGGGGATTTATTTTAAAAATATTGTTTTCAAATAATTCATAGATACGAATTAATAAATCATACGCGTGTGTTTAGTATGATGGATTTTACATTTACATGTACGTCGACAAAATGAATTATTGGACAAATCACAAATTATATAAATTGCTCTATCTCGAATCATGTTATATTTCAATGGTTTGAATGGGTATGCATCATTAAAAAAGAATAGGGGACAGAGCAGGTCTCCTCGGGGACCTGCTACTGGTACCCTGGTAAACCAGTACTATCTGTACAGGTAGTACACCACCACCACTTGTCCCAGGTTGGCGTCAGGAAGGGCATCCGGCTGTAAAATTCTTATTGCTCCACAAAACCTCGCAAGGAATGTATGTTGGCAAGCGTGGGCACCAGCCAGCCCAAAGGCTGGGGTGGGCAGCACCGGCCTACCTCAAAAAGGATGGTGCAAGCCCTCATTCTGGGTCGCGCAGGCTTGGCCTGCATTATGACGGGAGGCCCGATAGGCGGCTTGGGGTGAGGGTGGGGACGTGGAATGTGGGTAGCTTAACTTAGGGAAGGGATTGGAAGTGTGTGAGGAGTTGAGAAAGAGGGGGAGGTGGATGTGTGTTGTGTGCAGGAGGTCAGATGGAGGGGGAGGGATCTAGGACAATAGGGGTTGATGGAAGGAAGTATAAGCTATGGTGGGCAGGAAATTGTGATGGAATTGGGGGTGTGGGAGTTCTGGTGAAGGAGGAACTGCGTGAGAAGGTGGTAGAGGTGAGAAGAAGGAGTGATAGAGTGATGTCGATTGTAATGGTTTTTGAGAAACAAGTTGTGAGAGTGATATGTGGTTATGCCCCGCAAAGTGAGAGAGCGAATATGGAGAAGGAATGTTTCTATGATGAGATGGCAAGCGAGTGGTATGTTCAAAGTTTGGGTGAACTGGTTTTATCCATGGGGGATTTTGAATGGACACGTGGGAAGATGAACTGACGGATTTGAAGGGGTACATGGAGGATTTGTAATCGGGGAAAGAAATTTGGAAGGGAAGATGTTACTGGAGTTTTGCGATGAGAAGGAAATGTGCGTGGCCAATACTTGGTTCATGAAGGATGACAAGAGGAAAGTAACCTTTAACTCAGGAGGAAACAAAACCGAGATAGATTTTGTACTGGTAGGTAAGGGTCAGAGGAGGTTTTTGAGGGATGTGAAAGGAATACCAGGAGAACTTCAACATAGTTTGGTTGTTGTAGATGTGGAGAATAAGAAGGTGAGGAAGGTGGTGAAAAGGGTGATGGTGGAGAGGAGGAGAGTGTGGAGGCTGAAGGAGGAAGATGTAAGAAAGAGTTTCGAGGGGAGGGTTGGAGAGCTTGTGAGCACTGACGCACCAGATTTGTGGGGTGTTTTCAAGCAGGAGTGTTACAGGCATGTGACGAAATCTGCGGTAAAACGTAAGGCAGGAGAGATAGAGGAGACACATGGTGGTGGAATGAAGAGGTCAAGGAGGCGATTGCAAGAACGAAGGATGCACGTAACTTAAGGAAATGCTTAAAAATGGTACTGAGGAAAGCAAAGCAAAGTACAAAAACATGAATCGAGCGAAAAGGGTGGTGGCGAGAGCCGTGAGGGAGGAGGCTAAGAAGGAGTTGAGGGATTTGGAGGAGAGTCCGAACAGGGTGTATGGGATGATAAAGGCAATGAGAAGGGAGGGAAAGGACGTGGAGGGGGACAGATGCATGAGGGGAGAAGATGGAAGGTTGAATTTTAGTGAGAAGGACAGAAGCGGAGTGAGGAAAAAGCATATGGAGAAATTATGAATGAGGAGAATGAGTGGGATCAGAGAGGGGGGGGGGAGGCTGACATAGTGGAAGGGCCAGTTGAGAGGGTTAGTCGTGAAGAAGTTGTGAAGGTAATGGTGAAAATGAAAACCGGTAAGGCTGTTGGACCCTCGGGTGTGAGTGTTGAGATGATTAGTGCAAGCGGGGAGATAGGGATTGGCGTGATGATGGAGATGTGTCAGAGAGTGTTTGATGGAGGAGGGATGCCGGATGAGTGGGCACTGAGCGTAGTGGTCCCAATTTTCAAAGGGAAAGGTGATTCAATGAGCTGTGGTGCGTATAGGGGGTGAAATTGACGGAACATGGAATGAAGATAATGGAAAGGGTTTTAGAACATAGACTTCGGAAAATAGTGAGGGTGGACGGGATGCAGTTTGGCTTTATGCCAGGGAGGGGAACGATGGATGCAGTGTTTATTCTCAGGAGACTTCAGGAAGAGTACAGAGCGAAGGGAAAGAAGTTGTACATGTGTTTTGTTGATCTGGAGAAGGCGTTTGATAGAGTCCCAAGGAAGGTGATAGAGTGGGCGATGAGAAAGAAAGGCATACCGGAGGGCGGAGGCAATGGTCAGAGCGATGATGAGTTTGTATGAAGGGGCTAAAACAAGAGTTAGAGTTGGGTCAGAGTTATCTGAGGAGTTTGAGGTGAAAGTGAGAGTGCATCAAGGCTCTGTGTTATCGCCACTGATTTTT
The DNA here is from genome assembly GCA_001188425.1 of Eucidaris tribuloides. Taxonomy (NCBI): domain Eukaryota; kingdom Metazoa; phylum Echinodermata; class Echinoidea; order Cidaroida; family Cidaridae; genus Eucidaris; species Eucidaris tribuloides. Next base: position 40,733 of record JZLH01S0026257.1, on the reverse strand, counting down.
GCAATTGTGATTAATGTGGTTACGGAGAATGCAAGAGAAGGTTTGATGACCGAGTTGCTGTATGCTGATGATTTGGTTTTGATGAGTGAGACGTTGGAGGGAATGAGGGAAAAGTTCTGGAAGTGGAAGATGGCTTTTGAGAGCAAGGGTTTGAAGGTAAACCTTGGAAAGACGAAAATGATGGTGAGTGGAGCAGAAGAAGAAGTATCAGTGAGTAAGTTAGACCCATTCGGCATGCGTGGAAAGAGGGTAAGGGCGAATTCAGCGTTGTGTGGAAAATGTGGGAAATGGATTCATGGAAGATGCACAAAGATGAAGAGAGTGACCCCGAGGTTGGCAAGAGATTTTGTGTGTGGAAAATGTTAAAAAGGACCAGGAGAGATGGTGGAACATGTTGAAAAGTTGTGTGACGAGGTGGAAACAGTGAAATAGTTTTCATACTTGGGGGACACGGGTGAGTGTGAGTGGAAGGGTGCAGGCACTGTGACAGCAGGGCAAGATTGGATGGTGAAGTTTAGGGAATGCGGAGAGTTGTTATGGGAAAAGGTTTCCTCGAAGATGAAAGGATTAGTTTATAGAGTGTGTGATAGATCGGCGATGTGTATGGGAATGAAACGTGGTGTTTGAGTGAAAATGAGATGGGGATTCTGAGAAGGACTGAGAGAGCAATGGTGAGAGCGATGTGTGGTGTGAAGCTGATGGACAGGAAGAAGACTGAGGTTTTCACGCAGATGTTGGGTTTGGAAGAGACGGTGGATCAGATCGCGAAGGCAAACGGAGTACGTTGGTATGGACATGTGTTGAGGAGGGATGTTGATCATGTTTTGAGAAGGGCGCTTGAGTTTGAGGTGGCTGGTCAGAGGGGAAGGGGGCGACCGAAGAAGACATGGAAGAAGCAGGTGGTGGAGGAGAGTAGAAGGGTTAGGTTGAGGGGGAGGATGCGCCGAATAGAGTAAAGTGGAGGGAGGGGGTGAGGGTGATTTCTGTGAGTGCGAGGTGAATCCGGCCACCCCCGTAGTTCGGGGAATAAACCGGATTTAAAACCTGGATTACTACTACTACTACATCATTTCTACTCTAAATTTCACGTCTTCAACAGCACCCTCTAGGAGAATCAGAACCATACATGAAATACTACATGTAGGACTAGGGTGAATAAATCTCAGTTTTATGAATAATTATCATTTATTCTGCAGTTTTTCCATGCCAACAGTCTCTTCTCTTTGTTTTGAAAGTAATTAAACTCCACATATGCATACTAAATCTGAAAGAGACATGAATAAACGCAAATCTGTGTGGATGGACAAAATGTAACGTAACTAACCATTTTTTTGGTTGTAGTTAAAAATGAAAAGATTTTTTTTTATCAATAATTGGTTATATATCAAAAGACTTATCAAGACACCAGAAATAGCATGAATACCACAGTTTGTTTCAGTTGAAAACAGGTTGAGGAAACTTTGAGGACAAAGACTTGTCATTTTTTTCATGTCCTCTTTATGTAACGTACCTAACCATAAATAATTAAAGTTCTTGTTATTACCCACTTAAACATGTCTCATGATTTTGCTTAATGTTGTGAAGTAGGTGCCAGTCTAGAGAATTGGCAGTACCAAAACCGAAAAATAATATCAAAGCATATTCATGTAAGATCCAAATGTTGAGTAAAGGGTGTCATAAAAGTGTAACGTAACTAATTATGGAATTGCCCATAAAAATTTATGATGAATCGAAGGTCCCATGTTTCCTGAAATCTTCTGCCCTCAGCGGGCTGGAGTATTCCGCGCAGACTTCAAATTTGTGAAATTATGACAATTAGACTAAAGAGATAATACACTTTTTTTCTCTATTCAGTGGTTTGGACTATATTGTTTGTGTAAACGTATTATAAAACTCTTTTTGTCACCCCCTTTTCTTTCTTTTCCCCTTCTTCTCTTCCCCTTTTCAATTATTGTTGATTACTTGTACATAGTTTGATTGTCTGTAATTCAGTAAAACACACAATTGTAAAGAAAGCTCAGATATTTAAAAAAAATATTCATAATTATTGACTTTTTTATGTTATCCTTCACACAATTAGCACCAAATTCGATGTTGCTAGAACGGTACTGACTTTGCAACAAAGTGGTCAAAACTCAAAAATGAAGCTCTGTTTTCTTGCACTTATTTGTTTTTGTTTAGGAGCTCTATCTACGCACAAATATATACTTGTGGATCAATGATCGACGTAACAAATTGATTGAAGAACGTTTCGGGAAACGGTGATCAGCTATTCTCATATGCACGCAGCCATTTTACAAATTACATTGAGCTGTGTGATGGTTCAAATGAAGGCCAGTTTATTACAAGAACTCAAATTTCATCTGTGGAATTGTGTCAGCGTGTTGACAATATTTCCTGCTCAGTGCTCACCGAACCAGAGAACCAGATTGTTTGTGCCATTGTGTTTTCGAAGTATAATGTTCACCCTGGATGAAAGGTAAGTTAGGCGTGACGACATGAACTGATCCGCGTCCAATGGGTAAATGTATCCAATCTGATGTCTAAATGCAGTGCGCACCGTAAAAATTAATCAGAGAGCAAAAACCAAAGCAAGGCATTCAGTCGTGAAGACTACTATAGTGTATGGAGGAATTGCATTGAAAGTCGAATATGATACGCTTTGCAACAAGACAATGGACTTGTTTACCAATACATTCAAAATTTCAAATTTATTGATTTTTCTTCCTGGGGGCCTATAATAAGTTATTCCGTAAACCTGTTTATAATTAATACATTTCAATACATGTATCTGGAATCCAACTTGCATATACGTTATAGCTGTTGTTGTATACTGGACAAACCTATGTCAAGCTCTCAGTTTGTTAGGGAGTTAAGGACTTCCTTTGTTTTTGAAAAGCATGCATACAATTTGGATAGAATTAGTAAACCGGTCTATTAGAAAATCAGTTTAAAACTTAAGCACAGTTCAAGAATCTTGCATCTTCTGACTTCTCATTTCAGGTTAACAGTAATAATCACATTTTCCCTTTTTTCTGTTCTTCCATTTCTTCTAGTTCTATTCTCATTTCTCTTCACCATACATGTATGTTCTAGTGTTCTGTGAACTTTTGTCTGTTGCTAAAAAGCTGGCTAAACACTAAGAAATTGATGAATATGACGGTGTCATATCCACATTTCCCCTATCCTTTTGACAAGGCGTCATTTACCCTGGGTATACCTCATCAGTTAGTAGTTACCTCCGGCAGATAGGCCTTGCCAAAAAAAACAAAACAAAAAAAAAACACTGCACAGCACCCCTGTAAAATATTCCTCTGAATCTGATACTACTATGATTGGTAGAAGACTAGAAGGATTTTAATAACTAGTGGTGATCCGACATTTGCTACGGTGATTACATCTCAGGAGGCAAAGAATTAGGGTTAGGGTTGCCATTGGGTTTCTAGATCAATAAGGTTAGGTTAGGTTGGTTAGGGTACAGGGAGGTCAACGTAGTGCAATTGTCGCCGGAGCAAATTCGAACATGCAAATGGGGGCATGAGTTAACGTCTATTTCAATACATCTGTAAGCGTGAAGACTGGATAAGATCAGGAAATCTCGACGATGACCGTGCGACATGTACTTCTAACAGCGTACGCTAATGATGCTATACGACATCGTCCATCAGACAAGCACAGTCAAGATTTACGGTGAGCAACTCCAGACGACTTCTCGTGTATAAATAAAATAGCTGGTCGTTGGGGTCGCTTTAACAGTTTTTGAGAAAGATAAGAGAAAGAAATATTTTTCTACTTCATGTATTTTTACTCATGTACTCTGCCCTTATCCAGATAGTTCACATAGCCTGGCTAACCGAACAAATCCAAATCATTCCGGCAAGTCATGCACATGTAGGTAAAGATTCTATTAACCAAAGTGGAAACAAAAACAAAAAAGGACTCTAATATTCGTGACGAGTATTGCTTTTTAGAAAATCTCTTACGCGTCGTCGTCGCGTATCTGTAACGTCTCTGGAGACAAGTGTATCATACATGCGAGTGGGCTGACACTATACAGCCTGACTCAAAGGGCTCAAGAGGCTAGCTCGATGCATTAGAGGTAGATGACATGATTGGGGTAGTCCATCAACTTGGATACGAAATCAAGTGAACTGGGAAAGGATCTACAGTGAAAAATTGATAGTCAAAAGTGACTCATTTTAACAGATAACTTCCATCAGTATGCCTTGTGACAAACAAATCTGTTGGTAGCTCTCTATGGGTTAGGGGTAGTATTCTATCGGAGGTCGAGAGAAACAAATGTTCGTATATTCACTGCTTGATTAGGCTTGAAGTAAAACAAATTCCAAATATCAATCTTCCAACCAGGGAGATACATCCATCGTGTACGCAGCTTGGTTAAGAGACATATTTTCCCACAATCATCGTCACGCCTTTATATTTTACACACAGCTTACCAACACGATATGGGACATTCGCGTGCAATAACTGGACAAGATACAAATTATACCAAATTGCTCTATCTGGAACATATTAAATAATTGTTTGATATGGGATGAACATGAAGAAAACAATGGGGACATCATTTCCACCTCTAAAATTACACTTCAACCAGCACGCCTCTAGGAGAATCAGAACCATACATGAAATACACATGTGGGACTAGTGGGACCTAATCCTCATTTTATGAAAAAGCTATCTATTTATCTGCAGTTTTTCCATGCAATTAGCCTCTTCCTCATTGTGTGAAAGTAATAAAGCCCCACATAATGCCATACTAAATCTGAAAAAAGACCAGGAATACACAAGAATTGTGTGTGGATGGACAAACAGAACGTAACTAACGCGTAACGTAACTAACCATGTTTTTGATGTGTGTTAAAAATAAAGATTTATCATAAGTTAGATATAAATACTTAGCGAGATGTCAGGAAATAGCCATGAACCACAAGTTGTGTCAGTTGAAAACAGGTTGAGTAACTTTGAGGATAAAGACTGGTCACTTTTTCCATGTCCCTTTACTGAAGTACTAAGCCTGATAATAAAGTTCTTGTAATTACCCACTGAAACATGTCTCAGATTTTGCTTGAGTTGTTGAAAGTAGGTGCCAGTCTAGAGAATGGACATACCAAAACAGAACAAATTATATGAAAGCATTTCCATGTAAAGCCAAATGTGGAGCAAAGTTTGTCATAAAGTGAACGTTAACTAATCACGGAATGCCAAACATTTAATATGTGTCCTCCGTCTCTTTTTACGTAGTGAACTCTACAATGTCGTAGTTCTTACATCTGAAATGCACAGCACATCACGTACATGCTACAGTATCTGGAAATAAGATTAAGTGTGATAAAGGCATTGCTTGTAGCTGTATCTTTAGTTAACCCGGCCTGGATTCATACGGAGATTAAGAGGCACATTAAGACACACACGACACCATCATTAAAATATCTACAGACGTTTTTTAATAGGCAGGTGGTCTCCTTTGTCACGCTACACATGTAAAGCCTATTAACAGAAAATACATAACATTGTGTAACATACACTGGTACACTAGAAAAAATACCATCTAAGAACCTTTAACAATGAGTTGGAAACGTAGGTTTATGGGCAATAAATGACTGTAAGACTTTGATTCAATTGCTTCTAGAGTCGAAATCCTTAGCAAAGAACATACACTTAGGGTTGCAAAAATCCCGGAATTTTCAGAGGGCGTGAAAATTTCAGAATTTTCGGGAAATTTCCAGGAAATATTGGGAATTTTCGGCCACGTTTCCAGAAACTTTCCATATTTTCGTAATTTAAGGATTCGAATTTCAAAATAAAATGGATCAATAATCTTAATTATCAGGAATGTTTGTGATATCATATTACTTAAAGAAGATGAAGTCAGGCAACTAATAGAATAAGTTAAAAAAGATTTTTGGGGTAACTGTCAGTTCTTTTAATGCCAACCAATAGATCGCACTGCCGCTGCCTTGACTAACCTCATGTGAAGGCGCGATGCGCAATGTCGCCCGACGCGTGTTTAATCGCGCCGTATGTATGCACTTTTTTAATCAATAACGCTATTCCCAACTATAGCTTGTTTGGCGATTTATTAGGAAAAATTCGCAAAGACGTAAAAAAGCCAGAAACATTAACTAAGTGAATAGGCTTCCCTGAGGGTATACATGTAAATGTCACACAGTACCCCTTATTTACGCTAGCTTTATCACGCAGGATCATAATTCTCCTAACTTTATCAGGAGAGTTCTTATTCTCATTCCTGTATTTCTGTTAGTTGGCCAGCTACATCTTCCTTATACACAAATAAGAAAGAAAAGAATGGAACAATGTGAAATCTGACAGTGATTATTTTGCTTTATTAGGTTAATCATGACCAATTGTGAATAATATCACTCAACCAGCCAACTTTTGAATACATCACCCAGCTGAATGCGAAAGGCAATCCAACTCTTACGTACGATGTATCATCAAAACACATGTATGAATAGATAGACTGGGCCCACTCCCACGACTTTGAAATAATTCTAGGCATTCAGTGGATTTATTTTTTTTTGTACTCTATGCACATCACTGCTATCATTTTAGCTACAATTTGAGATGCAGACAGAAAGAATTCATTTAGACTGCAGTGACATCTATTCATACATTGAATGTGTGATGATATGTTAATTTGGCTGATTTTCCCTCATGAAAGGCCCAGGCAAGCCAAGAGCCAA
>JZLH01S0026257.1:19297-32341 GCA_001188425.1 Eucidaris tribuloides | reverse complement strand
TTAATATTGTGTTCCTCCGTCTTCTTTACGTATTACTCTACATGTCGTGAGTCTTACACTGTATGCACACCCACACGTAACATTGCTACAGTATATGGAAATCAAGATTAAGTGTGATAAAGGCATTGCTTGTAGCTGTATCTTTAGTTAACCTGGCCCTGGATTCTACGGAGATTAACAGGCTACATTACAGACCACACACACACCCACTCATTAAAATATCTACAGACGTTTTAAAGGCAGGGTGTCTCCTTTGCACGCCTACAAATTAACATTAACATAAAAACATAACATTGTGTACATACACTGGTACATAGAAGAAAATACCATCTAAGAACCTTTAACAATTGAGTTGGAAACTTAGGTTTAGTGGCAATATAATGACTGTAAGACTTTGATTTCAATTGTCTTCTAGAGTCGAAAATCCTTAGCAAAGAACATACACTTAGGGTTGCAAAATTCCCGGGAATTTTCAGAGCGGAAAATTTCCATGGGAATTTTCGGAAATTTTCCGGAAATATTGGGAATTTTCGGCAACTTTCAGAAACTTTCCATATTTTCGTATATTTAGCATTCGAATTTCAAAATTAAAATGATCATTAATCTTATTATCAGGAATGTTGTGATATCATATTTACTTTAAAGGAAGATGTAGTCAGCAACTAATAGGAATAAGTTAAGAAAGATTTTGGGGTAACTGTCAGTTCTTTTAATGCCAACCAATTAGATCGCACTTGCGCTTGCCTTGAGCTAACCTCATGTGACCGATGCATGTCGCCCGACGCGTGTTAATCGCGCCGTATGTATGCACTTTTTTAATCAATAAGCTCATCCCCACTATAGCTGTTTTGGCGATTTTTATTGAGGGAACAAATTCGCAAAGACGTAAAATTAACAGAAATTAACTAAGTGATAGGGCTTCCCTGAGGGTATACATGTAAATGTCACACAGTACCCCTTATTTACGCTAGCTTTATCACCATGTATCATAATTCTCATAACTATCAGTGAGAGTTCTTATTCTTATTCCTGTATTTCTGTTAGTTGCCAGCTACATCTTCCTTTAACACAAATAAGAAAGAAAAGAGATGTAACAATGTGAAATCTGACAGTGATTTATGTTTGTTTATTTAGTTTAATCATGAAACATTTGTGAATAATATCATCTCAACCAGCCAAACTTTTGATACACACCAGCTTGATGCGAAAGTGCAATCCAACTCTTACGTACATGTATACTCAAAACTACATGTATGAATAGATAGACGGGCCCACTCCACACTTTGAAATAGATCTAGGCATTTCAGTGGATTATTTTTTTTTTACTTCATGCACATGCACTGCGCACATTTTATGCTACAATTTGAGATCAGACAGATAACATCATTTAGACTGCAGTGTACATCTCATTCATACATTTGTAATGTGTGTAGTGATATGTTAATTTGGGCTGATTTTTCCTCATGAAAGGCCCAGGCAAGCCAAAAGAGGCAAAAAACTATATTCTGCATGTGAAGAAGTTCTATAGAACAGACTACTAATGAAATTTTCCAAAAATAAAATAATTTTACCATTAAATTTGATAAAAATGAAAATTCCCAAAATTCCCAAAATTTCCAGCCCATTGAAAATTCCCGAAACTTTCCATGGAAAGTTTCCAAAATTCCCGGAAAGTTTCCGACCCTTTGCAACCCTACATACACTAAATGGATACTGTTTTGTTGCGAATTTTTCACATTTTAGGTAATTACCTGATCTTCAGATTTTACAGACATGCCTTCCATAAGTAGCCTAAGGTCATGAGTGATGTTTTGATGTGCTGTGGGAGGAGTGCAAATGAGATACCCTGCCTTTAATGAGTAGGTGTGTGTGTGTGATGATCACACTGTGATCTGCCAACGAAATATTACTCCTGTTTTCAACCGCAGCATTTTGCACACTGGAAGAGATAAGGCCTCCATGACCTTTCTTTTGAAAAGCCATTCGCGAATATCAAACCGCCATGTAAAGGCATCATGTACGAATGTTTCCAGTTTAAAATTCTGACCTATAATACTTCAGGTATTTGTGAAGCCCTGCAAAATTTTCAGCTAAAAAAATTAAAACAATCATTAAGTACTTACTGCTTTTAAAGAATACATATCTATGAGCGACCGACCATACTATTTCTCTCCTACAGACGGCTGTATTAGGGAATATTGTCTTCCGGACATTATTTCACGTGCCGGTTATTTGTGCATATGGGCAATTCCATGATTAGTTACGTTACACTTTATGACAAACTTTATTCAACATTTGGCTCTTACATGAATATATGCTTTGATATTATTTTTCTGTTTTGTCAGTTCTCTAGACTGGCACCTACTTCACAACATCAAGCAAAATCATGAGACATGTTTCAGTGGGTAATAACACACACTTTAATTATGGTTAGTTACGTTACGTAAAGAGGACATGGAAAAAAGTGACAAGTCTTTATCCTCAAAGTTTACTCAACCTGTTTTCAACTGAAACAAACTGTGGTATTCATGCTATTTCTGGCATCTTGATAAGTCATGTGATATATCACTTATTGATAAAAATCTTTTCATTTTTAACTACAACATCAAAAACATGGTTAGTTACGTTACGGTTAGTTACGTTACATTTTGTCCATCCACACAAATTTGCGTTTATTCGTGTCTTTTTCAGATTTAGTATGCATATGTGGGGCTTTATTACTTTCAAAACAATGAGAAGCCATTGGCATGGAAAAAAATGCAGAATAAATGATAATTTTTCATAAAACTGAGATTTAGTCATACTAGTCCCACATGTGATATTTCATGTATGGTTCTGATTCTCCTAGAGGGTGCCGTTGAAGACGTAAAATTTAGAGTAGAAATGATGTCCCCCATTGTTTCTTCATGATTCATACCCATTAAAACCATTAAAATGTAATATGATTCGAGATAAAGCAATTCATATAATTCGTGATTTGTCCAACAATTCACGGAATTGCCCATATAAATAAATAACATATAAATATTATTTATCTGCACACACTTTGCTATAATGCCAGGATAATTTATAAAGTTTTCGTAACAAAGACAATATAGGTCAGATATCAAAGTTTGACAATCCTCAAGCTCAATTGACCAATGCCTTTACGACTAGATAAGGTAATAAACGGTGATCCGACATTTGCTCCCGCGGCAGTTGCTCCGAAGACGAAGATTTAGGGTTAGGGTTGTCATTGGGTTTCCAGTCTAGTGTTGGGGTTATGGTTAGGGTTTAGGGTTAGGGTTGAGGTCAGGGTTAGTGCATGAAATAATCGTCGGAACAATTGTCGCCAGAGCAAATGTCGGATATTCAAATAAATCGCATCATATTATGCCAGTTTCAATCACTGTAATTTGTTATTAACTACTTGAACACTTGAATTCGTTCTCATATTATGCTAACATCAAAATAACACAGATACAGGATTCAGGAAACACATGTAGCACTCGTGCGGTTCTCAGCAAACACTTGAGATGATTAGCCTGGTGACAATTAATGACTCAGTCATTGTTAAGGCCGTGGAACCATCCCCAAAGCACTTGAAACACAACTGTGGTCTGTACTTATTAAATAGGCCTACATGTATGACATTCATTGTGGAGTATTGCCAGGAACACTGTGTCAGTTTGTGGTATTACATGTATTGTACAGTATGTCAGGTAGGCCTATGGGCCTATATGTCAATTTTTTTTAGTGGTACATATATATATGGATTTATCATGCAAACATTTTTGGACATATTTGACCTTGGATTTCCAAAGATGGGTTTCCGTTGACATTTCTCCTCCGAGGTAAATGCCACACGCACCTACACAACATTCAGGTCTAACATCATGACAAATGTGTACACATATTATGTACATGGAAAATACACACATGTATATAGTGCCCCCCCCCCTCACACACACACACATACACATACCACCATCACCACCTCCATGCACACACACACACACGCACACACACACACACACACACACACACACACACACACACACACACACACACACACACACAAACACACACCTCCACCACCACCATCACCACCTCCATGCTCAGTACACACATACAAACACACACATTTTTGTTTTGCAGTAAACATACACACACACCCAATGTCACCACCTCTATGCACATATCACGCATATATACAAGCACACATACACACACATTCACCACCTCCTGTGCACAGTACACAGTACACACACACACACTTTGTTTTGTTTTTTTCAGTAAACACACACACACACACACACACACTCACAAACACATACACACACATACCATGGATGGAGGTAGCCCTCCATGCATACACAACACGCCACCTCATGGAGCTTCCTTGCTCATAGTCATACACACACATACACACATAAACACACACATGCACGTAAACACGCACATACATGTAAACACGCAGAAAGTCACACAAAAATACATCAATTCGACGATATCATTATTAGGCCTATGTAGGCCTACGTGATCAGAATTTGAATAGCATTCTATCATATTTTCACAATAGAACAGACAGAACAAAGATGTCGACCCATATAACATGCATAATAGGCTACGGTCTATAAGTCATGACCGTCTGCTCACCTGAAACATGAAACGCCAACCCCGACGCCAACCTGCCAACCAGACAGTCGGTGAATTTATGTGCCTAGACTCTGGACCAGCTGGAACGTTCAGCTTGTAGCTTCTTGAGTTTGGACGTGGGCAATCTCAGCAGCCATTGGTAGGCCCATCTTCCCATTCCAATGCCAAAACAGGTACAAGACAAATAGATGACTCAATGTACACGACAGTACGACAAAACTAGACTGAATGGTCAGGCATGTTGTGTCTGCGTGAGCTGCGGTTGCTTCACCGAACAAACCGGGTGTAAGGTTAACCGTATAGTCAAGCGCTGTTCTACATCTCACTGGATGAACACAGTCTGTTTAGAGTCTATAGTATACGAAATATGATAATTATCTTGGGAAAAATATTGTATATTCCTCCCCAATCGCTCTGCAAGCTGCCTAAACCATGAAGACTGATCCACACACAGGCGACAATGGACTATTCACACACGATCTGACTACTGTTACTGCGTGTACTGCATCACAATGCATACCTTTTATTTTTGCACTGCATTGGACGCACGGTATTTGTACTCTAACCCCACACAGGCCCTGCGTGACGCCCGGGTAGTAGGGAACAATCACTCAGCTTGGGATACTAACTATAGAACCCTTCACGCTACTCGATTTTCCCTTCTTGTCTTGGACAAAATAATGCCATTGCCATTATCGACCGTTATAGATTATGTACATATGGCGACTGCAGGGAGTAGAATCACCCTCTATTCCCCGCTCTATTCGTGGTTGTAAAGAAACGCGCGAATATATATTAGGTTACTGCATTATGCCTACATAACCTAACAATAGCGTCACAGTTCCCATTTTTTTCTTTGAGCAATTTAAATCTAGCGCATCTTTTGATGATCCCGGCCCGACAACCGTTAGAAAGCATGTAAAAAGTTACGTGACCTTTTGTACATGCATATCCGGATGCATGCTAGCCTGTCCCACAATTTCGAAATTTAAAACAATGCTCTATATCCAATATAAACGCGCGCATATTGATTTTTAATGGAGTTCTTAATAACTTAATTATTTCTTTCTATTAGGCCTAGGGGGATAATACGATTGGACAATTATATGTCATATTTTTTTGGCGGTAAAACGAACAAAAAAGTCGTGAAAACAAAGAAATAATTGCTTCAACGAGTGATTCCCAGGGGGAAAACAGATTGATGGATGAATTTATTATATTACATTTTAACAAATATGTAAAGCAGTTAATATGTATACATAATTTTGGAAAACATAGACCTATTTTCTCTTCCTTCATTGTTTGAATACTAGTTACAGAGCTTTTCATTCACGCATGCGCATTTAGACCAGCAGACTGGACAGTATCAAAAATTAATTTCCACGAGCAAAATCTAATAATCAATCGCCATATTTGAAAATATTTAGGATGACTTACCAGGCCAATTATCCGAACAAAATGGTGCAGTGGCGTATCTAGGGATTAGGCCTAGGCATATTGTCTCCCGGAGCAATGGATTCAGTGCGCTCCTCCCTGGCATACAAGTTATGATGGATTGTTACTACAAATAAGATTACCTTTGCTAGAAAAGAGAAGAAATATTTCAGACTCATTACAATAATGTAAGATTTACATATGGCCTCATCACTATTGGCACCCATGTAATGATTAACAAGAGCCAACAGGATAGGAAGAAAGGATCACAATCTCAAATAAACCTACCATTTGCTAAGACACATTATTAAACACACACACACACACACACACACACACACACACACACACACACACACACACACACACACACACACACACACACACACACACACACACACACACACACACACACACACACACACACACACACGAGATAAATTGCAACTATACGTATGTTTCGTATCAGAAGATTGAAATAGCGCCCCCGTATGTCAGATTGTGGCTTTTGTAATTATCGTACATTCTTCAACTTTGTGTCATCTTTTGGTGGCGAAGGTATGCCTTATTTAGTTTGTAACATCATTTCTTCTGACTGAATCTTGGATATCTTTAAGACTTCAGTGAGGCTTACGGAAAATACTAATACTATCGGTATCTACCCTTGAAAGATATTGGATTTAGCAGTTGTCGAACATTATCAACACTACTGCATCGAACGAGACTGCAACAAAGAATCCTTCGAGAAGTTTATCCTTGATTATGCCATCATCACTTCATTAGCTGAAGGTGTAACCATATTATCACCTAAATGAGGTTACTCTGAGTCAAGACACGTTATTATGATCCTCTTTCTATTGGTGTTACATCGAGGACAATGAAGATATCACCGAGCGAGAGGGGGAGGGGACGGCAGCTAGGGGCGGGAAAGGGCAGGGGATGGGGAGGGGAGGGGTGGGAATGAGAGGGGTAGGGGCGGGAAGGATGGGGAGGGGAGGTGCGGGGAGGGGCAGGGGGATGGGGGCAGGGGGAGGAGGAGGGGAGAGGCAGAGGCGGGGAGGGGCAGGGGATGGGGAGGGAGGTGCAGGTGGCGGCCAAGGGCAGGGGAGGGCAGGGGCAGGGGCGGGGAGGAGCAGGAGATGGGGTGGGGAGGCTAGTCATTAGACTTGAAGGCAAGGAATTTCTTTTGTACCCATCAATCATGCACTTAGGCCATTTTAAAGGGCGCGTCTTTAAAATCTGAAGATCAGTAATGACATAGAGTTTGAAAAAATGCACCAAACACTAACGGTTAGTTAGACTTCATGTGAAGCTACCTGAACTGAATGAGCTCAGTAGTACTATTTCAGTATTCATGTATTCGTCTATGAATAATAATTTGAAAAATAATTTTCGTGTTTATGAATGCATATGGTACACATTTTTGTTGTAGATAAATTTCACATTTCATACATGATAAACCCATGCACAGTAAGGGTCTGAAAGTAGATTATAAATTTATGTATCTTGGTGTCTTGGCTGGCTTTCATTCATTTTAAAATATAACAGTCACTATAATTCCAAATCCTTTGCTGAATGTTATTAAATAGTATTTTGTTCAATACACCAATTTATATACATAATGTTAAATTTGAAGAATGCAAAGGAGAGTTCTGTCATTTAATACGAACGTAACATTACTATTCGGTCAAGTTTGTGGAAAGTGTGGGATATGCTAAGATATTCCACGTTTATTTCTAAACTCTGACATGTCGTTGGCACAATACAAAACCAATGCAGCATTCTGGCACGAAATAATGCCACATAGAAGTAACTTACACATAAATGATTCATGAAATAATGGATACGGCCGCGTGTTGGTATCGGGCTTCGGGAATGATAGACATAGTTTGCTTGAAATTGAACAAATTAGTGCTTCATATAAAATTGCAGACTTCCAAATATCATCTAACATGCTAAAAATATCCTAGTCATTTTGGGTGTACTTCATGCATATCGTAGTGTGTCAGCACTCAACTTTCGCTATCGTGCGTGTCAGTGATCGTGTATTTGTGTGTGTGTGTGTGTGTGTGTGTGTGTGTGTGTGTGTGTGTGTGTGTGTGTGTGTGTGTGTGTGTGTGTGTGTGTGTGTGTGTGTGTGTGTGTGTGTGTGTGTGTGTGTGTGTGTGTGTGTGTGTGTGTGTGTGTGTGTGTGTGTGTGTGTGTGTGTGTGTGTGTGTGTGTGTGTGTGTGTGTGTGTGTGTGTGTGTGTGTGTGTGTGTGTGTGTGTGTGTGTGTGTGTGTGTGTGTGTACGATGGTGGGTGTGTGTCTGTCTGTCTGTGTCTGTGTCTGTGTGTATGTGTATGTGTGTGATGGTGTGTGTGTGTTTGTATGTATGTGTGTCTGTCTGTCTCTCTGTCTATGTCTGTGTGTGTCTGTATTACCTGTGTGTGTCACTGTCGGAGGAAAATAAATTGAAAACACCCTTCACGATGTCAGTAAATCTAATAAATTTCACTTTCAAGTCGGCAGCCACGTCAACGAAATTACTCAATTATTAGGGCCACGAAACAACATTCGTGTTTATAATGCTCACAGGCAAACACATTTACGCCGACCTCGCGAGCATGAAGGGGAAGCGAGACCGCTATTACAATCCTAATGATGGCGGTTTCACGGGAGGTTTCTAAATATGGATGGTGATTATTGGAGAAAGTTATTTTTCATTTGAAATTTCGATACAAATTACCCGGGAAATTACCCCAGCATGACGATAAACACATTTTCCCCCACGGTCAGAATGTCACAATTATTATGAGATTTTAGAATGCGTTGCAATCATGACAGTTAGCATACTTTCCTAGTCAGTTACATCACCGCAGCTGATCACAGACTTGGATGATGATTATTATTATTATTATCATTATTATTATTATCATTATCATCATCAGTAGTAGTAGTAGTAGTAGTAGTAGTAGTAGTAGTAGTAGTAGTTGCTGCTGTTGTTGTTGTTGTTGTTGTTGTTGTTGTGTTTGACCTTGTGTTATAGTTAGTTTCAGATTTGCACAGGTACGTATATTTAGTAGTAGCAAGACAATGAACAACTAGAGTAAAACGAAAAAGAAGAAAAAGAAAAAGAGAAGAAGAAGAAGAAGAAGAAGAAGAAGAAGAAGAGAAGAAGAAGAAGAAGAAAAAGAAAAAGAAAAAAGAAAGAAGAAGAAGAAGAAGAAGGAGAAGAAGGAGAAGAAGAAGAAGAAGAAGAAGGAGAAGGAGAAGAAGAAGAAGAAGAAGAAGAAGAAGAAGAAAAGAAAAGAAAAAAAAGAAATAAAAAAGAAAGTAAACTAAAATGAATCTTGGACTGCGTGTTACGATGAACTCAATAACCTCGAGGTATACTGAAACACCTCCCGAGTTATTGCATGTAAGGTAAAACATCACCGACATATGAAAGACAATAAATGCGGAACAATTCAAGTTCATTCATCATTTCATTACTGCACAAATATAGTCTTGCAAAATTATTATTCTTTACTTTGATTTACACGAAACTATTATTGGCAAACAATTTACCCAGCACCGTAAGCAATAATACAATTTAAAGATGCCGAGACCGTAGTGTCTTATTGATTTGTACGCCAAGTTAGTTATTACGTTCACCAAGTACCATGTTGTACCTAGACCGGGATCTAATAAATGTTGGTGTTCCGTGTGATAAAGTGGATTCAGGAAAGACATCTTCAAGGACAGAGACTTCAAAATATGCATGAGATAGATGAACGATGGAGCGAGGGGAAGAATTTATCATGAGCTCTCTGTTTGCAAAATTAGAGGTCATGAGCACTTGCTAAAAAATGTTTACTGTCTCTTGGAGGATTCGAGTGAGGTTATTATCGTCATGCGAAGGTGCGTAAACATGCGGCGTGCTATCATTTCAATATTAAACGTGGGGGAAGCGAAGGAAGTACAGCATGTATTTTAAAAGATTGAAAGGAAAGAGGGAAGGATAAGAAGAGGAAGAAGTAGTAGTAGTAGTATAAGAAGAAGAAGAGGACAGCGGCGACGAGAAGGAGGACATGAAGCATGAGGATGAAGGAAATGAAAACAGTGTGTAGTTTACACCGGTATCTAGACCTATAGTTGTCTACTAAAAGTGGAGGAGAAGAAGAAGAAAAGGAAGAAATAGAAAAAAAGGAGAGGGGAGAAGAAGAAGAAGAAAAAGAAGAAGAAGAAGAAGAAGAAGAAGAAGAAGAAGAAGAAGAAGAGAGAGAGAGAGAGAAGAAGAAGAAGAAGAAGAAGAAGAAGAAGAAGAAGAAGAGGGGGAGAAGTAGGAGGAGGTGGAGGTGGAGGAGGGGAATAAGGAAAGGAAGACATTCACAAATATGAGGGCGCCAGGCGTGTTTACAACGGTAATGTTATCAAATGAAAACTTGTTGTTTATAATATTGGGATTGTGAACCTCCTTTTATTTCAAGATGTACACATTTATACCTGCACTCCACATTAGAAACGTGTTGTTTTTATCTTTAAAATATGTGAGCAAAACACAAACTTACGTCAATGTTTTCGTCCTCTCTCCATCATGGAGTTAAGCTATCAATCACTTTTGAGGTTACTAAACTTCTAAATAAGATTAGTTGTGGTACAAAATGTTGCATGTTTACACCCCCATTATACAGATGAAGTTAAAGAGGTAAATCCTATTGAATCACAATAGGCGCATTGTTGTTTGGCGTCGATAATCGACCTGGTATTTAAGGAATTGAATCGCCCATTGTTAATTTCGTAATTAATGTGACTGGTATTCAAAGAATTTGATCGCCCATTGTTAAGTTCGAAATTAATGTGTGTTTATCGGAACACCCATCTATTTAGGTTCTGTAGAAGAACACTTAATCATTACTGATACTCACCAAGACTGTTTGGCGTTTCATAGAGACGAAAGCTAATGTTTTCAGCTTGCAGTGTTTTCCTTAACATTCAGTATGTTTTCCGGTTTTGTCTCTTCATGTCCAGTTCTAACACATTAACGTACTGTAGTTACAAAACAACAACAAGAAACATAGTCGTTAATCAACAAGTTTCAAGCAAAACATTCGTGTTTTAAGACATTGTATGCAGATCCATGCGAGAGTGATTGACACCTTGCAGACCACCACCCCCTGAATATTTGAAGTAGAAGGAGGAGGAGAAGAAGAAGAAGAAAGACGGAGGAGGAGGAGAAGAAGAAGAAAGAAGGACGAAGAGGAGAAGAATGGCATTGTGCCTTAACCCTTCACCCATCAAACTATTTGTTGATTTGCCATTCGAAAAAAAGTCCACCTGGTAAATATCAGAAATAGTGTTTTCCTTAACATGTTTCCGGTTTTATCTCGTCATGTCCAGTTTTAACACATTAATGTATTGTAGTCACAAAACAACAACATGAGCCACAATCGTTAATCAGCATTCTTGAAGCAAAACACTTTCGTTTCAATATATTGTATGCAGATCCGTGCGAGTGTGATTGACATCATGCAGATCACCACCCCCTGATTGATTGTATCAGTTAAAACACATTGAGGTTATTAGACACCATCTACATAATGCACCTTGATTTCCTTATTTATGGACCCAAACGACGATGTATTTGCAATTACGAAAGAAATAATAATAACAAATCACTTAAACTAATACAAATCACGTTTTATTCCTAAATTCGTTAGTTGCAAACTACAGTGAAACCTGTCTATAGTGGCCACCCAAGGGAAACAAAAAAATGTGGCCTTTACAGACAGATGGCTGCTATAGACAGGTTCTTTAATACATGATTTGTCTCCACGGGAATCATTTTAGTGGCCACTATAGAAAGGTTGGGTGCTATAGAGAAATGGCCGCTAAGACAGGTTTGACTGTATAAGAAAAAATGCTGCGTAGTTAGATTTTAATCAAGTTGAAAACTAGACACATTCCTACTCTGCCTGAAACAATGGGAATATTGCAGAAATTTATGAGAGAAACTTGTTCTACTAAAAAAAATAACAAAGGATAAGTTAACACCAATTTTTGTTATCTATCATTCTGTGCAATTCTACAAACTTATGAAAGAAAGAGTTAATAATGTCTATAAGAATAATATTGAGTTACGCAAAATCATTTTTCTATTTTACGTGATCATCAGAAGCATTTTAATAAATAAAATAATCTAGTATTTTTATGGATAGGCAACAAATAGTATTTATGTCTGAAAGGACTGTTTTAAATCAATCATATGATTTATATAGAAAAGAAACATATAAAACATAAATTAACTCTCATATTTAATGCAAAGTAATACAAAAAGAGAAAAGGGCAAAATTAACATGAATTAATTCTCATATTTAATCCAAAGTAATACGAAAATAGAAAAGGACAAATGAAATCAATATTGAAAATCCATATTCAGTCAAAATGGGGCAAGATATTTTTTTTCTTTAAATATTTCGATGGTTCGTCGTTCCAAACAGTTCAGGTAAATCATTATTCAAGGGAATTGTAAAAGAATGGATACATTTCTTGATGAATATCTACTGTATAAGAGAAAATGAAAACTGTCACAATATTTGGTGTTCTTCTTTTTTTCATTTTGGATCGGAGTGATTTTAAGTTCAAATATCTAATTCAAATTAGTTTGACATTGAAAATAAAATAATGCTTTAAATAATAATGGTACAAACGTGACATGCCACCTGAAAGAAACGTCATAACGAAGCGGGTTCTTTGACTTTGTACACTTTGTACAAAGTGCCAAGCCCTTCAATAAATTAAACACAACGTTTAGATAAAAACACAAAGAAACAAAACAAAAGACATATCGATGGAAAATACGTGTATTCAATTTTGACAACTGATGCACAGGTCATGCGGAAGCCATTGCAGACAAATTATTCTGACATTCCGTGCGAATATGTGTTCGTAATTATTTTCGTCCTTAAAATGGGTCATTCACCCGTAATGGATCATTTCCTCGGCACTTT
>JZLH01S0026246.1:35842-55044 GCA_001188425.1 Eucidaris tribuloides | reverse complement strand
ACTATGTACCTTCATACCCAATGCCATGAAAATCTGTCTAACAAGTAACATTATACAGTTATGAAAAGGAAACCATGTTTTCGGATACGCACAACTACAAACTTTAAATAGCAAATTTCGCATTTACTGAGCTATGACCTTTGACCTTTGAGCTACATACTCTGAAAGCGAACAAGGGCTATATTTTGATATCATGTACCTTCACACCAAATCTCAAGAAAATCTGTTGAAAATTACTAAAGTTACCGAACGGAAACCAGTTACATAGCTTTTGGGGCTATGACCTTTGACCTTCGAGCTACACACTCCGAAATCGAACTTGAGCTGTACATGTATTTTGATATCATGTACCTTCATACCAAATCTCATGAAAATCTGTTGAAAATTACTGAAGTTATTGAATGGAAACTCGTTACATACCTTTTGAGGCTATGACCTTTGACCTTTGAGCTACACCCTCCGATATCGAACTTGGGCTGTATTTTGATATCATGTACCTTCATACCATATCTCATGAAAATCTGTTGAAAATTACTGAAGTTATCGTAGTAGAAGTTATCCATTATTACAAAAGTTATCGAACAGAAACCAGTGCTACGGACGGACGCCGGACGGACGGCGGCGTTTCTACATCCCCCTAGACTTCGTCGGCCAAGGGGATAATAGAATCAAGGACTATTCTGAAAAATGTGATGACAAGCATGAAGTATATCAGGAGGTTCTAATCAATATATCAAGGAAGGCTATTTATCTAATGTTGAATGTTGGTCAAACACTTCGAAAATAATCAGAACAGTAGATATGAGTAGACATACACTTTAATCAAGCTCTAAATTTGGGCCTTTTCTGCGTTTGAACAGCTCCTGTGAGACTAGAAAGACGTACGTGAAATTAGTAGAGCATGCCAAACTCATTGGGAGACTTCCTCTGCGACGGCGTCGCCACGGCTGTTTCCTGGGCAACAAGCGAATTGGCGCTGTATTTAAACTGTGTCAGTTGGTCGAAAATATGGTGGCACACGCCCCACCCCCCCCCCCCGGACCACGGGCCCCGGACCAAAGATTTAAAGGTAAATGAAATGATTGGGGTGGTCATCAACTTGGCATAAAACTATTCTAGAATTGAGTAAACTATGCAAGGATTCTGTGAAACTTCCGTAGTCAAAAGTTGACTCATTTTAAAAGAAACTCCATCACTATACCTTGTGACAGACAAATCTGTAGTGTAACTTTCTATGGGGTTTAATTTTCTCGAGCCTCGAGAGAATTAAACTGCTGGCCTGTTCATGCTTGATTCTCCTTAAGTAAACAAACTCAAAACAAATCCTTCCAACCAGGACATCCACTTCACCTGGTGTATATTTAGTATATCTTTCAACCAGTTTGGTTCTAAAGGCAGTTTTAAAGGTATTGGCTAACATTTACCACAGTTAAAAAAATCTGAGCCACATGATTCCCCATGCTATCAGTGTCTTTGATGAGGTCTAAAAATGAAGCCCTGAAAAAAATTGTATTTCAAAATGATTATTTAGTGCTTTAAAAAGTGAAAATCGTAAGTTGACCAGATTCACTTGCCCATTTCCTCCCATAGACTTACTGTGTGTACACCTAGGCTAAACTCGCCCCGAGTTTTAATTGTTTATTCATGCATAAATTGCCATTGCCAGTGTAACTTTCCAAACTTTTGTATTCTAGGGTGTTTATTTGTCCATATGAACACTACTATGTAGTTCAGATAAGTTTGACATTTTTTTGAATTGAAGCTCCACAATGTTAGCCTATCACTTTAAGCTATATAAATGTTGAATCCAACTGGATAAAAGGTTGAATTCTGCAACAGTTAGAAAGTGTGGCCACTCATCGGTCATTTTAAATGTTGAAATAACATTTTAGTTTCTAGAGTGTAACAATATATTTTGTTAAAAACAATCTTAAAGGCAGTGGATCTCTTTTGCACGCCTAAAATTCAACATTGTGCAAAAGCACTGGTATATAGAAGAATATCTCATTTAAGAACCTTTAGAAAAGTGTAGGGGCTAGAAATGCAGTTTTAGTGGAATTATAGTAAACGTTTGACTTGGATTTGTTTTTTGGCATACAGTTCCACAAATTTTACAAGTGGTACTAGTCTATTGTTAGACAGTGCATGTACATGTAGGTCCCGTTTACCTCCAGGCAAGTACTTTTTAAATATCATAAGGACATGAATAATGTTTTCCTGTATAATGGGAGGGTTGCAAATGAGATCCCCTACCTTTAAACACAAAACAGATGAACTCCACTTCAAAACACATCACACGAACTTTAATGTCAACATCGTGATCACACAGAATTACGGAGACACTAGTAAAACACTGACACTTGTTTGTTGACAAACAAGTCAACACACACGATAGTCAACACAATTCAGTTTACTTCTACAAACATGCTTTTTATATCTATTTATTTCCGTCGCTGCTTTCGTTTGTGAAATTTTGACAAAATGTATGAACACAATAGTGACATTAATATACTTGAACAGTTACTATGCAATAAAAACTTTGGTTGCTTACTGGCTTTTTCAAAGCACTAATTTGAGCATACACACCATAAGAATATAAGTTAAAAGTTGCTGTGAATGTACAAGACTTTGCACGTCTTTGGTATTTTGACACTACATTTTGAGTTGCTTAAACCATAGGCAATACATAAGTCAAAAACACTATATCATTTCACGCTACCATACACTTACATGGTTATTGAATGACATTAACAATGCTAATTTACCTTACAAATCTGCAACTATACTTATGGTTCAACACAGAATCATGAGCGTGATGTCGTTATAATTTGTCTGTATAAACGTTAAGACATCGACTTAAATTATCCGAGAAGACAATAAAATGGTCGTAATTATCTGAATTACCATCGCAACAAGGTAAACTTTGCTTGCATTTAAACACACCATGGAATACGTGGCTCCACACAAACGGTATTTTATGCATTAACCCATTGATTCGGTTACCCGACATTTGCTCCGACGACAGTTGCTCCGGTGACATTTTCTCAGAAGACAAAGAGTTAGGGTTAGGGTTTCCATTGGGTTTCCAATTAAAGACGCTACATAACACCGTGGAAGACCCGATTAAAAATTGTCAAACTTTGCTATCTGACATATCTGACAGTGTTTGAATGGACAAATAAACACCCTATATAGAACATAAAAGTTCGTACAGTTATGCTGTCACTGGTAAAATATGTACAAATACAAATTGGCACATTAATTATTCTCAGCCGATAGGAAAGTCTGCAACACAGCAGTCTACGGGGAAAAACTGGAATGGTCTCTCAATGATTTTCACCTTTTCAAATCACTTAATGATCGTTTTAAACTGCAATTTTTTCAGGGCTTCAGTTTTAGATCATATCAGAGACACTGGTAGCATGGGGAATCATGTAGCTCAGATTTTTTTAAACTGGAAACATTGTTATAATGCCTTTAAGAATAGGGTTAGAATTAGGATTAGGGTTATCTTCGGAGGAATTACCACATCATCAAATGTCATGGTACCATTCATTTGTTTTCGTGGGAGTGGCTTACTGGTCCTACGGCACAGATATATTTTATGCAGGGTTGAGGTTACGAACTTTTCAGGGTAAGGGTCTCAAACAGAGTCATTGACAGTCTACAAATCGCGAAAACTACCAAGTCTCTTATCTGTCCATCATATCAATTTGTATGGGACCAAGCAGACCAAAATTACAGCCCGATAGCCCGAACATAGTTTGGGTGTCTAAAAAGACGTATAGGCCTACGGATGTTTTAATTTTGCAATCTGAAATGAAAGAAGACTGAATTAAAATGAAATGAAAGAAGAGACGGGGTTTGGTGTTCAAAATATAATAATTATTAGCTTTATCACGGTTTAAAACATAAAACTCAGATTTATGATTTTGGTGTAACAGATAAGCTGTCCATATAGGTAACACACAAATCTTCGGTCTACTATTCCCCAGCCCCACCATGAAATAACAACTTTGCACTCGGTTTCGCCACACATTTGACTGGTTATCTTGATACCGTAAGTATGCGAACTTGTGCAAAATAATATAAACCCCAAAGTACAGCCTGCTTTGTCAGCCTTCCACTTAAAGGTATTGGCTAACATTTACCACAGTTAAAAAATCTGAGCTACATGATTCCCCATGCTACCATTGTCTTTGATAAGGTCTAAAAATTACGCCCTGAAAAAAATTGTACATGTATATCAAAATGATTTAGTGCTTTAAAAAAGTGAAAATCGTAAGTTGATCGGATTCACCTGCCCATTTTCTCCCATAGACTTACTGTGTGTACACCTACGCTATTCAAACTCGCCCCGAGTTTTAATTGTTTATTCATGCATAACTTGCCATTGGCAGTGTAACTTTCCAAACTTTTTTTATTCTAGGGTGTTTATTTGTCCATATGAACACTACTATGTAGTTCAGATATCAAAAATTGACAATTTTTCAAATTGAAGCTCCACAACGTTAGCCTATCACTTTAACATTTTCTTCGAAAAAGAAAGTGAACATTATCACACGCATGAGCACACGGTGGTACTTGGCCAAACGTAAGGCACATATCAATTCAAAAAGAAAACCGGAGCGAGAGAACGAAATTACGAAAGTATTCTATACAGGATGGATGTCGGAAGCCATTACACAGTATTTTATTTGTTTTAAACAAATTAAAACAATCAACGGAAGGATAACACCAACGATGAAACAAAAGTGAAAACAGTTATTTATAGTCAAGTTCCCGTTTGTAAGTACGCATGTACATGTAGTCATGGCAGTATGAAGCAATTTTATCATATGAAAATCAACAGTTGTAGGTCAATATTCTTGAAAGGAACGGTTAAAGACAGAAAACCATCTTTACCCAAAAAGTCTTACGGAAACATTCATCGTCTATTCAGAGACTTTTGTATAAACAGCACGCTGAATTTAAGTACTTAGATATACCCTCTCTACTCGAAAGTATTGCAACATATATAACGCATGCATTTTGAGTTGAAGGGGTCTTTCTGTAATGATGTCGAAATTAAGTTTATTATTGGAAAATAGCAAATTATTTGAAAAAAATCAATGAATATAATTTCTCCTTTCTTTTCCAAGGCGGAGAGATTATCAAATGCAGGCGCACCCACGATAGAGGGGCTGGAACATAAAAATTTAACATTTTTCGCCTTCCTGTAGGGGTGGGGTGTTTATTCACACTAGCATCGTAATTCGATTTTATATTTGCCGTCACACGGTTTTGATGGTTTGGAAAGACTTCCTACTAACAAAAAAAGCCAATATGTTCCTTTGGTGCTGTCTCAGAAAGAAGACACCACGCCGCGAAGAAGAAAGCGCCTCCTATCTTCATAAGACAGTGGTAAGGAGGAAACGCCCCATATTTTAGACAAGACCTCTTCACCTTAAAATTTATAATTCTTTCTGAATTCTAAAGGCGGTTTACTATTTTAATTAAACATCCTAAAATTTACGTCATGCGACTTTTCAGTATATTGAGACAATAATGTGGAGAGAAGACCATCATCTTGAATTGGTAGCCTTATTCTCCTATTTCACTGTCTTATGAAGATAGGAGGCGCTTTCCACTTTGCGGCGTGGTGTCTTTTTTCTGAGACCGCATCAAAGGAGCATAATTGGAATTTTTTGTTAGTAGGAAGTCTTTCCAAACCATCAAAACCGTTTGACGGCAAATATGAAATCGAATTACGATGCTAGAGTGAATAAACACACCACCCCTACAGGGAGGCGAAAATAATGTTTAATTTTTATGTTCCAGCCCCTCTGTCGTGGGTGCGCCTGCATTTGATAATCTCTCCGCCTTGGAGAAGAAAGAGGAAATTATATTCATTGATTTCTTTTCAAATAATTTGTTATTTCCCAATAATAAACTTCATTCGGACATCATTACAGAAAGACCCCTTCAACTCAAAATGCATGCGTTATAGTGTATGTTGCAATACTTTTGAGTAGGGAGGGTACAGGAAGTTACATTTTCACGCACACTGTTTTTAACTCGAAATTTTTTGAGTGGTTTAATTGGATTTTGGGTCAATTTGAAAGATCCTCATGTAAAAGCGGCCTGTTTGAACACCTTTCGTGAGTCGAATACTGAATATCAATGCGTTTGCAATCTGAATAAAATAAAGAGCATAAAATCTTTTAATGTGCCAATTTTTTCTTCCAAAACTTAAATACAGTTCGGAGTGTTTGGTAGATTGTGTTTCAATACGCAATATTTATACAGCCAGTCAAAAATCCAGGTTTTCATGCTAAAAAGTATTTCATACGAAGGAAGTCGGAGAGCACTGTAGACCCAGCTGCGTCGTTCGTCACAAATCAGATTAACCAGTGGCAAAGCCAGGTTTTTTTCCAAGGGGGGGGGGGGACAAACTAAGTTTCCTCAAATTACACCAAAAATGTAGGACTATTAATCAGGATAAAGTTGGGTGTCATCGCCAAAACATGGAGTAGTAATAGGTCGTTTCTCATGCAAATGGAATTTCTACTTTTCTTTTCTAGTTTTATTTTTTTATTTACTTTTAATTTTTGGCCGAACAATCGGGAGGGGGTGGCCCCCTTAGCTCCCCCTGGCTACGCCTATGAGATCAAAATTTTGTTTTGACAGGCGACAGAAGTAATAGCAGACGTTAATAAATCTACAGATAGTACTACTGAATATACACAAAAATACAGGAACATTACGATGTGTCATCGTTACCATAGAAACGTACCACGCTATGCTTTTATCAGGATATCGAGACGGATATACAATTCAGTCATGGCAAGATCGAGCGGGGGACTCACAGAACATCAGGGAATTGGAACCACACGGTTTAGATTCGGACAAGGTGACTCACTGATATAAACCCGAGATGTTTTGGTAGAATATCAGCTCACAAATCCACTGAAGTTACCGCCGCCATCTAAATTTATTACACTTTTTAACGAATAATGCAATTAACGTGGAACAGCAATAATTCACGAAATTTCACAAACATTCATTTCGTCTGTTTAGAGACTCACACAACTCTTGTTAGACAAAACGTTGGCAAAATATCAAATTTCAGTTGAATCAAACACGTATTACTTTTCCTCAGTCTAGGACTGCTTGAAATGAATGCACATGCATCATTTTCTTTAGAATTACTTGACAAAAGCATTATTAATTGCATAAATAATAGTAATAATTATATTTCAGTACTGGCGCAAAAGGAAAATGACAGGAAAAATGAAGATAAAAATGCATACTCATACTTGAAAATGTTGCGACGAAAATAATCTAGGAATGTTATAAAATTTGACAAATGTTCTGTAGTTATGTTTGTATCGTTTAATCATCTAAAAGTTATAGCTCCAGTATCCAAACTACATTTCCTATACAGCAGCAACAGTAACAGGTCTTCGCGTTGACCTCATTGACTACCGCCAACTAATAGTGAGTACTGTCAGTATCACATCGAAATAGCAAAACATTCTTTCAATCACAATTCTTGAAGGAATTACTGTTTTTATGTCCACGACTTAAGAATTACATTTAGTGTACAAACGCTCGACTTTCCTTTGTAGCAATTCTTAGCGAACACAGAGAAATTGTGCACATTGCGTTTAAAAACATGATCTTGATTGAATATCATAAATTTGGCATACAGTCATCAGGGGCGTCGATTAGGATGGGGACAGACGCCACCATGAAAACACTGGGGGTGGGAACATAAAAAGTTTCCTCCAATAATTTTGAAAACTTGAAAGATGATAAAACGCAATGCAAAGATACGTTTAAAAGGAAGTGCAAGGCACTACCAAAAATCATACATAATTTGATTTTTGATTTGAAATTCTATATTGCAATTTGGCACGCTGAAAATTGTGGACATTGTTGTTACCTTTGCCCCCTCCCCCAATCCAAAAAAGAGATCGACGACCTTAAAAATAGTATAATAATAAGGCTCGTATTCCATTTGGCAAATGGCTGGCGTCGTTTGGCAATGTTGAAGGTTAACAGCTACAGTTCCACAATATTAATTTAACACATTCTGACAATATCTCACACTATAAAACTCGTTGAAAGCAAGGCAGGAATGAAGTATCGGCCATAAAACACCTCGAGAACACACACTATATATCCCAAGTAAAAACAAACACAATATTAATTGGGACTTGCCAATTTGGAAATGTGATATAGTCGAGACCAGGAGCCCCGAGACCGAGACCAAACAAAAAAGAAGGTTCAATTTCTTTGGTATTAGGTCTCAAGACCAAGTCTTCGACTGGAGCCGGGACCAAAATAGACAAGGTGGCCTCGAGACCGGTCTCGACTACAGCACTGATTTGGAATGAAGTCATAAACTATCTTATAAGTATTCCTCTATCTTTCATTTGATTTATAATCTTTCTTGTTTCTCTATAATGTTTGCCGGTTTGTTTTGGCGATGCGGTGGCCAACCTCTTTCGGAAACGCTTCAGCTCTTCCTGAAAGGAAGGTCCATACGCGGCAATACGCCGCCATAACGTCCTATTGAAGTGGTCGTAGAGTTTGGTATCGGCCGCGTTCCACTCGCGAATCTGCTCGCGCGTCTCCTCGCCTATGGACACGCCCACGCTCGAGTTCCTCACTAGTCTTTGCGTGTATAAAATATCATCCATATCCCAGCACAGAAGATCACGAAGCAGTAGAAGAGATTCGTCGTAATATTCCGTCACCATCACGAGGTCCAGCTCGGTGTCCAGTCGTCGTATAGTGTCATCCACGATGTCGACATCGCTGTGGTATTCGCTATCGAGACCGAGATCAAACATCTGTTGATTCCTCAAGGCGTGCGAATACACTTTGTTCCGCATGGCTTCGTAGTTGCCCCACGGGTCGTGGAGGAATCCCTCTAAGGCATTGGCGTATTCTTCTCCTCGTGACTTGAACAGGGTATCGAACCGATCAATGAAGTGGAAGTAGACAAAGGCCGAAATGAACTGCGCCCTCGGATCCCTGACGATGGTGATGTAACGAGCATCGTGGACAACGGCATCCATTTCTGGACGATTGTACCTGGCGTGGCTCGTCAGCATATTAAACCCATCTTCTTTCTTCCAGCCCGTTCCCTGGTCGTTGGTGAGGGCCACCATCCCTCGATCAAAAGGTTTAGTCCGGTGCATGTAGGGCAGACCAAGCGGTGGCACAGCTAAGGTAAGGTTATTCCTGTAGGCATAATGGTCGAGAATACCCGAAGTGGTACTACTCGCTGTTTTGTGCGTTTTGACAAAGACAACATTGTTTTGTGGTCGGCAAGAAGTGGTTCGCTTCCGATTTGGTCCCGACTTTCTCCCTTTCCTTTTTGGATGTTCCACGTAATATCTGTTATGTGAAGAATTAATATTACCATGATTTAGGATCGATGGACATACAGCTTATAATACTTTGTACAATCTTGGACCTACTACCCTATTACGCCGCGAGTATACATCAATGGATTCCTGCACCCGTATGCATCATCGAAGTATCACAGCTACCAAGTCTCCTTAATTCTGCAGGAGGTTCCCGGCAGCATATTCCCTGATAATTTACCGATTTTTCCCACTCCCCAACAAATTTGAATTATGAACACATTGTTCCTATTGTGGTGCATATAATTCATTAATATTTTCCTGACTGCTGTTTGAAATCTCCCTGTTGAAGAGTTGGCATATCTGCGGTTTCCGTAATATTTCAACAAACCCTTCTCTTTATTACAAAGAATACCGCCGGTGATTAGTTTGTAGAAGAGAAGATAAAGATTTGATAATAAACTAACAGCCATACGGGAAAAATACTAAAGGTAAAACTGATGTTTTGTATCAGAAATATTGTACATTCGCAGAACGTATTCAAGAATGAATTTACTTTTCATTTAAAACCAAACCTGATAACCATTAAAAAGGGGGTCATATACGACATCAGTCTTCATCAAAGTAGCACAATGCTCATTTCGTTTCTCTCTACTCACTTCACAATATCGAAAGTCATAAGTATTTCTCAAAGTGCCTTTATTGGCAGTTGTTACCTAAATTCTGTCGAACAAATGTGTCAGTTTCTTCTTAGCTAAGGCTACACACCAAAGGGGACATAATAGCCTACGAACTACGTTTCAAGAACTTCGAAAAAGCGTAGTGCGTTAATTTACATAACCAACTAACAATGTCAGTTTGATAAGAATCCCCAAGCTGCGCAGATTTAAGCAGAGGCGATCTTAATATCAAACTCAAAGACATGTACTGAGTCCATCTGCAATAGGTCCACGATAAATGAACGATCTAAAACCCTTTTCTAGATCCAGAAGCATTTTATCTTCTTTGTCTTATATTTCAGTTATATAATGTAACATATACTTTATTTACATGATGGGGGCCAATTTTTTTTGGAGAAAATATCATACATTCGAATAAAATGATTATTGAATATGATGAAAAACATCTATGCAGTTTGTGAAGAGAGCACAGAATATGGAATATCACTATCCTGCAAAAGTTCTTGTCTTGAATAAAGCTTACTAAAATATGAATACAAGTGACACGATTGTGCCATGAAAGTAGCAACTGTGATATGATACGATCTCTGTTTCAGAAGCATAAACGATCTCTTTTCTGAACTAAATGGAAGGTGACAAAATTCTTCTACTTTCACTTTGTATTTCTATGAAATGTCTAGATTTTGGGAATAATTTCACCAACACCGAGGACTCTTGGGTATTTTATACGAAAGACATGGTGCTCAATCAATAACACGTCGAATCGGGTTACGTAGAGAAACATGTCAAGTCCCGCCGGAACAATTAAAAAAAAGTGGGGAAATGCTTAATTTTGTTTGCCTCTAAAAACATCTACCCCATGATATTTCCAATGGCAACCGATCGATCATCCTCAAAAGTCAAAAAGCTAAAACCTCTCTTTGATAAGGGCGTAGGCTGGTTTGAGCAGGGGGGGGGTTGCATACCTTGGGGAGGTGAAGATGGCAAAAGTGGCATGGGGTGCACATCTTGGGGAGGTGAAAGTTAATTTAAGTTTAGAAAATCAGCAGTTGAAAGCGGAAGAGGGGGTGCAAATTTCGTTTTGCTTGTCAGGGGCGGAACTCCTCAGCCTGGGGGGGGGGGTGGGTTGGGGTGGGGGTGGGGGAGGTTGCATGTGCACTCAGTGCACCCCGCAGCCTATGCTATTCTACCGGCAACCAAGTCTGACAGGGGAGAAATAATACGGAGGGGCGGGAATGCAGCGTGGAGGGGGATATTCGGGATTCGGGATAAGATATGAAACTCACTAGACCCTATCGTTTGATTTTTCCTATAATATCATTCTGCCGTACAGTGTTATATCAAATACAGTTCAGGTTTGCACGTCGCACCAGTCATTTTCCACAGAACTACAGGACTACCCCTTCTTATAGCTCTCATCACCCTCCTGTAACACGAACCTGGTTGAACCCAAGTTAGCCTATAGTATGCATGTACAATTGTCATGACCCACATAATGACAATTAAATTGAGTACAGGTGAATAGGGTCCCCTTGGGATCGATTTGCAAAACGCTTACATTGCTGTGTACGCGAAACTATCTATGCACTAACGGACAGAGTTCAGAAATATACGAATTGTATTCAGATTTGTATATCTTCTGTTATAGGAACGTTGTCGAAAACGTCTCCCCCTACCACCTCCCCCCCCTTCCGAAATTAGAGATGAATCAAATATTGAAATTCAGATCGGGAAAAATGTTATCAGACGCGCAAATTTTATGTGTATTTCCTTGCCAGAAATGAAAACAAGCCCAGGTGTTACAAATTCAACTCAACTTGACCGAAAGTCCGAAATAGCCAGGTGAACTTTGGTGAGAATTTAGTAAGAATTGCTAAAGCATAAAATAATGCAACACTGAAAAACATGTTCACGAATAATATTACTTTGTAGCTGAAAAATGAGACAAATATGGTCTATATAATTTAGCAAAGTAGCCCTGGATTCGTGCGCCAGAGGCGACCGCTCCTTCGGGTCTCTCTGATCTTTCAGAACTGGGGGGGGGGGGGGGGGGTAAGCTAGCAAGCTGCGACAGAGCACTAAATCTGCATAGGTCGTGTACATGTACACAAAGAATCACGGATTATACTATGCAGGAGCAGTGTAAAACGAGCCTGATTCAACAACAAAACGTGAGTGAAAGTCTGAAGTTTCTTTTTTTTTACTTTTTTGAGCGGGCAAATATGCATTACCTTGACACTTGCCCATTGGAATTGGGTTCCAGAATAGCTGAAATTTTCAAATTCGTGTCCTTTTTGGTGTTGGTGGTGGTAGTGGTGTTGGAGAATAGGGCCAAAGAAAGAAGAGCGATGATGATAGAGGCGACGAAGGCAGCGATCAGCCGTCTTCTCACCATTTTGACTGAGACAACGTCACGACAACGTCAAGACAACGTCACAAGACCTGAAGAGTGATTTTGAACGAGAAGGCGAAAAGACAAAACGTAAGACAGATACAGAAAAAAAATTGCTAGCTAGGTAAGCCGTAAGCGAGGCACCCCTCCTTCTACCACGTCAACCCCTCCCCCAGATAAAAAATTACTTTCAAACGCTTCTTGGTTCGAATTTCTCTAACATTAATAGGCTCCTAGGACCCAGGAGGTGCTGAGGGCGCTACAGCACCTCTAGATTTTATGAAGGGGGTATAATGTCTCCTAAGAATTTTATTTTTAATCCTTAAACTTTTTGTTTGCTCTAATCATGGACCTAGTAGGTCCATGTTCTGCTATTGAATCAGTGCTTCTCCCTCCTCCTCCTCTGCTCCTCCTTCTTCTCCTTTGTTGTAAATTTCGTATTTCAACTTCTTTTCTCTTCAAATCGTTTTCCCGCATGAAACACCCCCATTGGCCTTTGCTCGAGTGTGTCCCTTTCCCCATTTGTTTTGCACCACAATGTCCGTTTCTGTGTCGCGAAAATTATTTTATGGTACATGTACACCGTGCCCGTTCCCCACTTTTATTTGTGTATTAAATAACACACTTGACACTACCAGCAACGTACTTGATACCTAGTAATGATAATCTTATCACTGTCACGTGAACGTATCATTTACAATGAAGATGTGATTTGCAAGATAGTTAAGTGTGACGTACGAATTCTTGCTTGGAGTACACCTATATTTGCAGTTTTCTAACTAATAAAAAAATTGTAATGGATGGAAGTATATTATTATAATATATTCATTAATTCATATTTTCTATTTCTTGTACTTATATGTTACCAACAGGTGGACTATGAATAAACATTAATAGTTAAATACAATATATTAAATGACCTGAAATTCTCATTTATATATTTAGCAACAAATATACGAAATAATGACTAGAACCAAAAGTGTAAAGTCACAAACCAAATGTAAATCAAATTGAGAGATGAAAATGCGATATGGAGCACATAATTATGTTTTCGCCCAAACATATAGTTGATATTTTAAATTGCTACTATTTTTTAAAAAAATAATTTAACACAGGCGCAGACGCGGGTAAAACACACACAATGAATGTGGGTCTCTTTTTTAACCTAGAACTCATACACAGAGTTCGGTGTTTACGTGTAAAAGGAGAACTAACGAACAACAAACAACTTCAACACGTCAACTAGGAAGACAAATATATTTTCTTCTATTTTATAACTTAGTCGCTGTTAGTGGAAAAACTAGAGAACAAAGGATAACTAATTCAGTAGAAGCATAAAGTAAATCAGTTCCGAATTGCGATGAAATGAAAGCTTCCTTTGAATGTCATAGGCTGGAATACTATGATGAATACCAGCTTACTGTTAAGCATAAGCACCTTATCAGAAATAACGCACACATAATGTCACTGGAGAAAAGACGCATCTGCAAAGGGCAGATAGATTAGCAAATAGGAAGACGTAATTAACATTAACCATTTACAGCTGGCTACCAAAGGTGTCGAAGAAGAGTGAACATTGTGCAGGCTGTGCATGTAATCCATCTTCTCGGGTACAGGGTGAAATTGTACAGATGAGATTACATACCATAAAGAAAAATTGAAAACGAACAAAAACAACACATACACAACTGTGAAGCCGTGAACGGGACGGTCTTGATATCTTTATCTATGCTGTCATCAGCGCACCTTCGTCCGACAACTCCCCATACGCGAGTGACAGGAGTAGCCCTACATGTAGTTTCTAGACGAGATGTGACAGGCAAACAGTTCAAAGTACTTCACAGAAGCGAGTAATTCGAAATTTCCAGCAAACAAGACGCCTCAATGGCTCAGTTTGTGATAAAAAGTACAGAACAAGGTGTTTTCTTCAAGCAGGCATACTAACACGATATAATTCCACACCGCCTAGTCGGAGCTGAAGCTTCGTCAAATTCTTGAGCGCATGAAAACTTGCTTGAATTGAGAAAGGGCAAATACGCCTTTGTTGAATCGGTTGAATCGTACATCGCCAGAAATAAATGACTCGCTATAAAGCAGGACGACGTATATATCGTACGGCTCGACGATACTTCTAGGGGGGGGGGAGGCTCCCACCTCCTTGCTTCCAGTACACAACCACATGGCGGAGTCAGAGTACTTTATACGATTCCAGTCTGTATAATAACATAGTGCATGACATGTCGAGGCTTCGGTTATAATTCTCACGCTGATAATTAAATATCACACTCACGATCAGAAATGCGGGTAATAAAATAATTTAAATGCTGACACTAAATATAAATTTCTATTCTTAATCCCTAATCCCCGAAAGACTTCTCAAAGTTGGCAATTTATAATGAACCACCTCGCAGAATATCCAGATAGATCAGTATGTTGTACTTCCACGAGTATTCGCATAAAAGACACTATGACACTGTGGAAGACCCGTTTAAAAAAAATGTTGAACTTTGCTACCTGACATATCTGACAGTGTTTGAATGGACAAACACCCTAGAACACAAAAGTTTGGACAGTTATGCTGTCACTAGTACAATATGTGCGGATACAAATTGGCACATTAATTTCCTATCGGGCGATAGGAAATTCTGCAACACAGCAGTCTATGGGGGAAAGCTGGAATGGTTTCTCAATGATTTTTACTTTTTTAAAGCACTTAATGATCGTTTTAAACTGCAATTTTTTCAGGGCTTCATTTTTAGACCATGACAGAGACACTGGTAGCATGGGGAATCATGCAGCTCAATTTTTTTAAAACTGAAAAGTGAAAACAGTGTTATACGATGCCTTTAACAGCAAAATAGATTTGCATGTAATTCATGGATTTATCGACATTGTCATACGGTAGTTTATGAAGAGTCACTCGCTGTAAGACATAATAGCAAAGAAAAGGAAGGGGGTTAACCCCCCTTGTTATTCGGCAATCAAAGAAATAAAGAGTTAGAAGTTTGGTTCATATGTAGATGCGACCTACCCTTTCCCCATGGTTCTGGAGATGACATCCAAACTTTCCAAGCCAACAGTCCAATGTATTTTGTGTCATCAGCACAATTTTGCTCCCCTCTCTCCCTGTTTAAAAATCCTGCCTACGCCACTGCTGTCAATTATACATATGAGACTCGGGGGCAATATTCTGTCAACAGGATGGAATAGGCGGCTACCGGAGTGTTAGCAGGACGTCAACTAACCAAGACCCGACCAGGCAAACTTCCGACCATTACATCACTCAACCATGCATTTCCACTTTCCAAGAGGTAGTATCCAGTCGCTCTGCGGTAACTATGCAGCTTCAAATGTTAAGATTTTGAATGTTTTATTTTTTTCGCATTCGTTACACTACTAGTCTACTGCCAGACGTTATTCGAGTTCCTAGTGCATGGGTTTAGGATTGTGACCGTATACACGCTGTAGAACTGTACAGGGTTGTGTTCAACGGCCCACTTTCTGTTCTTCCTACGATGCAGAAAGATGGAGAGAGGAAAATCGCCTCTTCACTCCTGTATCCGCATGAACCTCGACGACTGTCGATTTAAATATAGCAAGATAGGTGTATACCACACTGTTCTTGCTAAGTTCGTTCCTTTGTCATGGGTAAGATGGTCTTGACCCCGAATATGTCAATCGCATTTGCAACAGCTGAGAGCAACGCCGGTCTGTTTCTGAACTTCTGAAGTGAATTGAATTTCAGAGCAGAGTCCGCAGAGGCATCAAAAGATCAAGCTTTCCTCTGCACTAGATGTATAGTCTTATAATCGATGAGGACTACAATATAGCCCCTTCGACTCGTTTGAAAAACGAAATTTAAGCATTTTCCTCCTTGGTTGTGAGACGGTGTGAACCCTTTCCTATTGTACACCCTGGTATTGCTTCAGCGTGTCCATCTAGGATACAGTCCTCGGTAGTCTGTTTATTTCATTCAGTGATAATTATTATTTCACCTTAATTCAGGCAAATTATATCTCTACATTGCATCTTCATCGGTTATATGTATATATAAATATATATGTATATTTATATATTTTTGGAAATACGGTAAATAGTCTGCCCGTACTAGTTCTGTATTCTCCTCGAGTCCTCATCCTCCTTATTCCCTATAGATTATACATACAGACAAGAGTTCATCTTCTGCTTATTCTCCTACTCCTCCACTTCCCCCTTCGCATCTCGCTTTCTCCCCCCCCTTTTCCCCTTCCTCCTCCTCCTCCTCTTTCTTCCTCTCACCTCTTTCTTCCCCGCCTGTTAATTTTCTCTTTTCATGTTCTTCTTCGTCTACAATATCTCCTGTCTTCATCTTTTTAATCACTTATTCATCACTACATATTTTTCAGCAAGACCAATGAATAATGCATTAGTACATATGATAAATTCAAATTTGTGTACTATGAGTCATGACTGCAACGGGAAATTTATATGTCATCGTATATCTATGTTGTGTATATAATTGTATAATTGAATTGCATGTGCAGAAATAATCTATGTAAGTATGTATGAAAATGTATATATTTGTAATGCCATTGCCGACAAAATGAATTTCCGATGAGAACAATAAAATAATGAATCTAAAAAAATCTGAATTTGAAAATAATGTAATGTAGAATATTATGTCGTACGTAGTACAGGAAGTACAAATGAGTGAATATCATGTATGATGTGCAATTCGGCATTGAATGACAATAAAACAGAATTGAAGTGACAGGCACTGTGTTCACAATGGAGTATTCGTGTGTAAGAAATGGTACAAAATCAAATCTTGATTTTAATTGCTTTTTCCACATTCCTTGTCACATGACTGAGCACATAACCATTTATCATGCATTTTCGGTATCTTGATTTAAAAATTTCACCTGATTAAAATCCGCCAAAACCTGAAAACAAGCCCAACATTGACCTCAACAACATTTAAATCATCTATAAATCTGACCTTTCAAGCTCGACGAAGGCCAGACGGAAACAGCCCTCGGGGGATTTTGTTCAGGGACGTGAACTTGTTAATATGAAAGGAGAAGACTAATTGATCATTACAGTGACACAAAGATTTTATTATGAGTTTCACTATGACAGGTTTTTTTGCAGGTGATTGCGAAAGATGGTTCTCCGTTTCGTATAAGAACTGCACAGTTGAAGACAAAGGAAGTGGGTCGGGATGGTCGTACGACCCCCCCCCCCACCACACACACACACAGACACACACACAGACATACACACACAGAGACACAGAGACACACAGACACAGACACACACACATTCATACTCACACAGACACACACGCAGACACACACAGACAGACACACAACACACACACACACACACACACAGACACACACACACACACACACACATTTTCAAATGTCCATATTTTTCCACATTTTTTTCAAGGACGTTTTCACGATGGCATAAATGAAAACGCAATCATCAAGTACATTTTAACCACATCTTGCCGTTATTTCATTGTGAAAAGATCCAAAAAAAATAATGATCATGACTCACCCAGAAAAAAAATCCTGGATGGATACAGCAACAGCCCTCATTATTTCAAGTGCACATTACTTTGATGGTTTAGCAGAAACAGAGAGAAAGGACAAAAGAAGCTGCCCTCTTTTAGACTTCAATATATATACATGCATACATGTACTGACATTTCTGTATACACGCACATAATTGGCTGTTTGGAAAATGGAACAAACATAAATGAACAGAAGCTTTGAAATTGATATTCCGCGGTAAAAATCGCGAGTCTCACAGAAATACATAGGCCTATAGACAAGGACTCAAAATCGTTTAGCATACACGTCTAGTCAAACTGACTGTCTGCTAGATAAGAACGTGTTCAAGTTGTGTTGTCAGGTTTTAACACAGAACTATACTACGTAACAATTATATATAGAAAGAGTAACGTGACGAAAAAGACATGTGCGACAGACACTATACATGTACACCATGCATGTTAAATAATTGTGTTGTTCTTTGAATTAAAATTTCGTTGTATATTGATAACATAAATTCATAAAACTATCATTTAAACATATCGATATATCCTGGTGACATGAAATGCGCTGTACCTGGAAATCTGCGTATATATTTTTAAGTATACATCCCGTTTACATGTAAGTGCAACAAAAAGTGAAGTTTCTGGAGGCATATTTGTAAAGAAGATATTCATAAATCAGAGGTTCAACCCGGTTTTTTCGTCGTGTTCATGGCAGGTTTTGTCTTCTCCATAGTATTTCCAATACACAAGGTTGCGACAATCGCGACCGTTTTCCCCCTTCAAATAGCTGTTTCGTTTCTGCATTTTCATCTGATGACTATTCTGATCAGATAGATAAATCCCATTTCATTTTTACAGACTGCATATCGCTGTATCACCAGCGACAATGCATGCATGCTCAACTTGTACAAGCAGATGTAGACAGCATATTATGAGCGACTGTTACCACCTACCTTTGCGGCTAGGCTCCTCGTTCTTGAATAGCGAAAGGTCGTCTACTACGAGACGTGCAACGACAGTGTGACATTACTCGCTTGAATACATTTCGCGACAAATACGGCATATTTCACACGACAAAACGAACACTGACATTGAGTCAACTCGCGTATAAAACGACTGGATGATAACTGTATTTAATATCCACCCGCATAGAATTTGCATGACGGCGAGAGATTGTACGCCGCCGAAGACTGAACGGAGACATTTACGCCATTTTGGATTCTTAC
>JZLH01S0026246.1:8525-26217 GCA_001188425.1 Eucidaris tribuloides | reverse complement strand
ACAGTAGGACACCCTCTTTTGCCCATCCTCCAGTAAATGTGATATCATGTTAGAACAACAAACTAGTACAGTACAAAAATTTCGGTCAAAAATTCCCTTTTCTCAGACAGCGATATTGCAGTTGATTATCTCCTCCACACAGGCAAGAAAAGTCATCTCATTTCTTAAATACATGAGTGAAAATTACATCCGTGCTGTATTTTTAATGAAACATAAAAAATGTAAACATCTTTGTGTACAGTCGCAATCGAACAGCTGTTCTGTGTATGTGAAATTCACATTTGTAGCAAATTTGCCAAAAGAGGGTGTCCCATAATGGAATTCAATCAATTCATCGATTGTTGACAAATCGTAATCATCCCAATTTTGCTTAAACTTTCAATGCTGAGTTCCTCTAACTTTTTTGCATTCACTGAATTCACATCTTTTTCTTGTTGGTATTCTGCGAATGTGGCAGGTCCACACATTGTACATGTAGTAGGGTCCATGGTACTATATCATCTTCCACCCTTCTCCATCCTCTGCCTTCCTCTTCATTATCCCACAGGTCAAATCGTACTTTAGATCAGATCAGACACCATCCCAGTTCTCGGTCTTCCTCTCCCCGTTTTGTCATCAATTGTTCCCCCTATTGCATCTCTCAGCAAGTTGTATTGTGTCCCCTAAAAATGGGTCCTAGTCAGTTT
Organism: Eucidaris tribuloides; assembly: GCA_001188425.1. Classification (NCBI taxonomy): domain Eukaryota; kingdom Metazoa; phylum Echinodermata; class Echinoidea; order Cidaroida; family Cidaridae; genus Eucidaris; species Eucidaris tribuloides. Next base: position 25,531 of record JZLH01S0026246.1, on the reverse strand, counting down.
TTCTTTCGTCTTCTGATGGGCTCACGCAGGTTCCCGGAGCAGGTTCTTTTCTTCATTCATACTTTTTCGTTAGTTATTCTATCTTTTCGACTTACTTCTTCCATTCTTCTCCTCAAACTCATTTCTAGGTCCTCAAGCATCTTCTCTTCTGCTTTCCTGATCGTCCAGATTTCAGAACCACACAGCGCTACACTACAAACCAGACATTTCAAGTGTCTTCGTTAAATTTTAGTTTTGGTACCTATGATAGGAAGATTTATACCACATTGGAATGAAAGTGCAGCGCGATCGAAACTCAATTCCGCTTGTCTAAAATATCAATCAACTTCATTCGGTTTGCTGTAAATTGAACATCACTTTCCTCTGACAGGTCTCGCACGTCTCATTTTCCTCGCCTTTGCAAATCAATGGTCGTCCCATTAAATCTAACGACAAGTTTAATGGCCCGTGACAGTTGCAGTCATTTGACTATATAGTTAAAAGTTGTTTGTCGCTTTTTTCCTCGTGTCTGATGTGTCATGCAAAATTGCTGCCATGATAGATAAGATATTGATAAGATACATCCAGAAAAAAAGTAATCATGGGGATTTATTTTAAAAAATATTGTTTTCAAATAATTCATAGATACGAATTAATAAATCATACGCGTGTGTTTAGTATGATGGATTTTACACTTACATGTACGTCGACAAAACGGCATTGACAGCGGGGTAATGGGTATGGTAATTATCCATAAGGGCAATTCCATGAATTATTGGACAAATCACATATTATATAAATTGCTCTATCTCGAATCATATCATATTTTAATGGTTTGAATGGGTATGCATCATTAAGAAAGAATAGGGGACAGATCAGGTCTCCTCGGGGACCTGCTACTGGTACCCTGGTAAACCAGTACTCAGTCTGTGTCTAAAGGTGAGACACACAGTTACTGTCAGGTTGGCGTCAGGAAGGGCATCCGGCTGCAAAATTCTTATTGCTCCACAAAACCTCGCAAGGAATGTATGTTGGCAAGCGTGGGCACCAGCCAGCCCAAAGGCTGGGGTGGCCAGCACCGGGCTACCTCAAAAAGGATGGTGCAAGCCCTCATTCTGGGTCGCGGCCTGCATTATGACGGGAGGCCCGATAGGCGGCTTGGGGTGAGGGTGGGGACGTGGAATGTGGGTAGCTTAACAGGGAAGGGATTGGAAGTGTGTGATGAGTTGAGAAAGAGCGGGGGTGGATGTGTGTTGTGTGCAGGAGGTCAGATGGAGGGGGAGGGATCTAGGACAATAGGGGTTGATGGAAGGAAGTATAAGCTATGGTGGGCAGGAAATTGTGATGGAATTGGGGGTGTGGGAGTTCTGGTGACGGAGGAACTGCGTGAGAAGGTGGTAGAGGTGAGAAGAAGGAGTGATAGAGTGATGTCGATTGAAATGGTTTTTGAGAAACAATTTGTGAGAGTGATATGTGGTTATGCCCCGCAAAGTGGGAGAGCGAATATGGAGAAGGAATGTTTCTATGATGAGATGGTAAGCGAGTGGGATGTTAAAAGTTTGGGTGAACTGGTTTTATGTATGGGGGATTTTGGATGGACACGTGGGAAGATGGACTGACGGATTTGAAGGGGTACATGGAGGATTTGGCATCGGGGAAAGAAATTTGGAAGGGAAGATGTTACTGGAGTTTTGCGATGAGAAGGAAATGTGCGCGGCCAATACTTGGTTCATGAAGGATGACAAGAGGAAAGTAACCTTCAACTCAGGAGGAAACAAAACCGAGATAGATTTTGTACTGGTAGGTAAGGGTCAGAGGAGGTTTTTGAGAGATGTGAAAGGAATACCAGGAGAACTTCAACATAGTTTGGTTGTTGTAGATGTGGAGAATAAGAAGGTGAGGAAGGTGGTGAAAAGGGTGATGGTGGAGAGGAGGAGAGTGTGGAGGCTGAAGGAGGAAGATGTAAGAAAGAGTTTCGAGGGGAGGGTGGGAGAGCTTGTGAGCAATGACGCACCAGATTTGTGGGGGTGTTTTCAAGCAGGAGTATTACAGGCATGTGACGAAATCTGCGTGAAAACGAAAGGCAGGAGAGATAGAGGAGACACATGGTGGTGGAATAAGGAGGTGAAGGAGGCGATTGCAAGAAAGAAGGATGCACGTAAGGAAATGCTTAAAAATGGTACTGAGGAAAGCAAAGCAAAGTACAAAAACATGAAGAATCGAGCGAAAAAGGTGGTGGCGAGAGCCATGAGGGAGGACGCTAAGAAGGAGTTTAAGGATTTTGGAGGAGAGTCCGAACAGGGTGTATGGGATGATAAAGGCTATGAGAAAGGAGGGAAAGAATGTGGAGGGGGACAGATGCATGAGGGGAGAAGATGGAAGGTTGAATTTTAGTGAGAAGGACAGAAGCGGAGTGTGGAAAAAGCATATGGAGAAAATTATGAATGAGGAGAATGAGTGGGATCAGAGGGTGGAAGCTGACATAGTGGAAGGGCCGGTTGAGAGGGTTAGTCGTGAAGAAGTTGTGAAGGCAATTGGGGCAAATGAAAACCGGTAAGGCTGTTGGACCCTCGGGTGTGAGTGTTGAGATGATTAGTGCAAGCGGGGAGATAGGGATTGGCGTGATGATGGAGATGTGTCAGAGAGTGTTTGATGGAGGAGGGATGCCGGATGAATGGGCACTGAGCGTGGTGGTCCCAATTTTCAAAGGGAAAGGTGATTCAATGAGCTGTGGTGCGTATAGGGGGGGTGAAATTGATGGAACATGGAATGAAGATAATGGAAAGGGTTTTAGAAAATAGACTTCGGAAAATAGTGAGGGTGGACGGGATGCAGTTTGGCTTTATGCCAGGGAGGGGAACGATGGATGCAGTGTTTATTCTCAGGAGACTTCAGGAAGAGTACAGAGCGAAGGGAAACAAGTTGTACATGTGTTTTGTTGATCTGGAGAAGGCGTTTGATAGAGTCCCAAGGAAGGTGATAGAGTGGGCGATGAGAAAGAAAGGTATACCGGAGGCAATGGTCAGAACGATGATGAGTTTGTATGAAGGAGCTAAAACAAGAGTTAGAGTTGGGTCAGAGCTATCTGAGGAGTTTGAGGTGAAAGTGAGAGTGCATCAAGTCTCTGTGTTATCGCCACTGATTTTTGCAATTGTGATTGATGTGGTTACGGAGAATGCAAGAGAAGGTTTGATGACCGAGAGATGATTTGATTTTGATGAAGTGAGACGTTGGAGGGAATGAGCGGAAAGTTCTGGAAGTGTGAAGATGGCTTTTGAAGAGCAAGGGTTGAAGGTAAGAAAGACGAAAATGATGGTGAGTGGAGCAGAAGAAGAAGTATTAGTTAGTAAGGTAGACCCATGCGGCATGTGTGGAAAGAGGGTAAGGGCGAATTCAGTGTTGTGTGGAAAATGTGGGAAATGGATTCATGGGAGATGCACAAAGATAAAGTGAGTGACCCCGAGGTTGGCAAGAGATTTTGTGTGTGGAAAATGTGAAAAAGGACCAGGAGAGATGGTGAAACATGTTGAAAAGTTGTGTGACGAGGTGGAAACAGTGAAAGAGTTTTCAGTACTTGGGGGACAGGGTGAGTGTGAGTGGAGGGTGCGAGGGCAGCTGGTGACAGCGAGGGCAAGATTTGGATGGGTGAAGTTCAGGGAATGCGGAGAGTTGTTATATGGGAAAAGGTTTCCTCTGAAGATGAAAGGATTAGTTTATAGGAGTTGTGTGTGATCGGCGATGCTGTATGGGAGTGAAACGTGGTGTTTGAGTGAAAATGAGATGGGGATTCTGAGAAGGACTGAGAGAGCAATGGTGAGAGCGATGTGTGGTGTGAAGCTGATGGACAGGAAGAAGACTGAGGTTTTGATACAGATGTTGGGTTTGGAAGAGACGGTGGATCAGATGGCGAAGGCGAACGGAGTACATTGGTATGGACATGTGTTGAGGAGGGATGTTGATCACGTTTTGAGAAGGGCGCTTGAGTTTGAGGTGGCTGGTCAGAGGGGAAGGGGGCGACCGAAGAAGACATGGAAGAAGCAGGTGGTGGAGGAGAGTAGAAGGGTTGGGTTGAGGGGGAGGATGCGCCGAATAGAGTAAAGTGGAGGGAGGGGGTGAGGGTGATTTCTGTGAGTGCGAGGTGAATCCGGCCACCCCGTAGTTCGGGGACTAAACCGGATTTAAAACCTGGATTACTACTACTACTACATCATTTCTACTCTAAATTTCACGTCTTCAACAGCACCCTCTAGGAGAATCAGAACCATACATGAAATACTACATGTGGGACTAGTGTGAATAAATCTGTGTTATGAATAATTATCATTTATTCTGTAGTTTTTTCCATGCCAACAGTCTCTTCTCTTTGTTTTGAAAGTAATTAAACTCCACATATGGATACTAAATCTGAAAAAGACATGAATAAACGCAAATCTGTGTGGATGGACAAAATGTAACGTAACTAACCATTTTTTTTGTAGTTAAAAATGAAAAGATTTTTTATCAATAATTGGTTATATATCAAATGACTTATCAAGACACCAGAAATAGCATGAATACCACAGTTTGTTTCAGTTGAAAACAGGTTGAGGAAACTTTGAGGACAAAGACTTGTCATTTTTTCCATGTCCTCTTTATGTAACGTACCTAACCATAATTAAAGTTCTTGTTATTACCCACTTAAACATGTCTCATGATTTTGCTTAATGTTGTGAAGTAGGTGCCAGTCTAGAGAATTGGCAGTACCAAAACCGAAAAATGATATCAAAGCATATTCATGTAAGATCCAAATGTTGAGTAAAGGGTATCATAAAAGTGTAACGTAACTTATCATGGAATTGCCCATAAAATTTATGATGAATCGAAGGTCCCATGTTTCCTGAAATCTTCTGCCCTCAGCGGGCTGGAGTATTGGAGTTTTCCGGGGAGACTCCCAATTTGTGAAATGACGACAATTAGACTAAAGAGATAATACACTTTTTTTTTCTGTTCAGTGGTTTTGGACTATATTGTTTGTGTAAACGTATTATAAAACTCTTCTTGTCACCCCCTTTTCTTTCTTTTTTCCCCTTCTTTTCTTCCGCTTTTCAATCATTGTTGATTACTTGTTCATATTTTGATGATCTGTGATTCAATAAAACACACAATTATAAAGAAAGCTCAGATATAAAAAAAATATTGACTTTTTTTAAAATGTTAACCTCCACACAATTAGCACCAAACTCGATGTTGCTAGAATGGTTCTGACTTTGCGTGGTCAAAAGTCAAAACTCAAAAGTGAACCTCTCTGTTTTCTTGCACTTAGTTGTTTTTGTTTAGAAGCTCTATCTCCTCTCAAAGATATATTTGTGGATCTATGATCGACGTAACAAATTGATTGACGAACGTTTCGGGAAGCAGTGATCAGCTATTCTCATATGCACGCAGCCATGCATTTTACAAATTACATTGATGTGCAGGTTCAAATGAAGGCCAGTTTAATACAAGAACTCAAATTTCATCTGTGGAATTGTGTCAGCGTGTTGACAATATTTCCTGCTCAGTGCTCACCGAACCAGAGAACCAGATTGTTAGTGCCATTGTGTTTTCGAAGTATAATGTTCACCCTGGACGAAAGGTAAGTTAGGCGTGACGACATGAACTGATCCGTATCCAATGGGTAAATGTATCCAATCTGATGTCTAATGCAGTGCACACCGTAAAATTAATCAGAGAGCAAAAACCAAAGCAAGGCATTCAGTCGTGAAGACTGAGGAATTGTATTGAAAGTCGAATATGATACGCTATGCAACAAGACAATGGACTTGTTTACCAATATATTCAAAATTTCAAATTTATTGATTTTTCTTCCTGGGGGCCTAGTAATGAGTTATTCCGTAAACCTGTTTATAGTTATACTTAATTCATCTCAATATCTGGAATCCAACTTGCATACGTTGTAGCTGTTGTTGTATACTGGACAAACCTATGTCAAGCTCTCAGCTTGTTAGGGAGTTAAGGACTTCCTTTGTTTTTGAAAAGCATGCATACAATTTGGATAGAATTAGTAAACCGGTCTATTAGAAAATCAGTTTAAAACTGAAGGTACATTAGCACAGTTCAAGAATCTGACATCTTCTGACTTCTCATTTCAGGTTTAACAGTAATAATTACATCACATTTTCCCTTTTTCTGTTCTTCCGTTTCTTCTAGTTCTATTCTCATTTCTATTCACCTTACACGTATTTTCCAGTGTTCTGTGAACTTTTGTCTGTTGCTACTTGCTAAACACTAGGAAATTGATGAATATTAGGGTGTCGTATCCACATTCCCCTATCTTCTTGACTTACCCTGGGTATACCTCATCAGTTACCTCCGGCAGATAGGCCTTGTAAAAAAAAACCCACACTGCACAGCTTATCTTACTTACCGCTGTTCCTTCCCTTTAAAGAGGTTGGATGTCATGATTTTCCATCTTTCTCTATTCAGTGCAATCTCGCAACATTCATTTATCTTCCTGCCTGTCATCTCCTCAATATTTCCAAGCCAACTTTTCCGTTTTCGACCTCTTCCTCTCCTGCCCACAATTTTACCCTCCATGATTTTCTTTTGCAAAGATTCGTGTCTTCTGGTATGGCCATAATAAGAGAGTTTGTGTTTCTTTATTGATGATATTAACAATTCTTTCCGCGTAAGATTCATGAGTTTCAGGACCTCATCGTTTGTTTTCCCCTCTTTCCACGATATACGGCCCATTCTACGATAGGTCCACATTTCGAAGGCCTCTATTTTCTTTTCCATGCTTGAATTTAACGTCCATGTCTCACTGCCGTACGTGAAGATGGACCAAACATAGCATTTGTTAAGGCGTAATCGAGTACTGCAACTTATGTTCCGGTTGGTAAGAAGTTTACAGAAGTTTACACTGCACAGCACCCCTGTAAAATATTCCTCTGAATCTGATACTGTGATTGGTAGAAGACTATAAAGGCACATGGATTTTAATAACTAGTGGTGATCCGACATTTGCTCCGGTGACTATATCTCAAAAGACAAAGAATTAGGGTTAGGGTTGCCATTGGGTTTCTAGATCATAGGGTAACTTATAGGGTTAGTGTTTGGGTTAGGGTCAGGGTTGAGGTTCACGGTTAGTGCAATTGTCGCCGGAGCAAATGTCGGACATGCAAATGGGGGCATGAGTTAACGTCTTTTCAATACAATGTAAGCGTGGAAGATGGATAAGATCAGGACGATCTCGACGATGACCGTGCTACATGTATTTCTACAGCGTACGCTAATGATGCTATTCGACATCGTCCATCAGACAAGCATCAGTCAAGATTTTACGGTGGAGCAACCCCAGAGACTTCCTCGTGCACAAAAAAAAATAGCTGGTCAGGTTGGGGTCGCTTCGCAGTTTTTGAGAAGAGATTAGAGAAAGAAATATTTTCTCTTGACTTCATGTATCTCTTGCCCTTATTCATATAGTCACATAGCCTGGCTAACCGAACAAATCCAAATCTATTTCGCAAGGTCATGCACATGTAGGTAAAACCATTTTACCAAAATATAAGAAAAGCCCGACTCAAGGGCTCAAAAGTGGCTGTCTCTGACGCATTAGAGGTAAATGACATGATTGGGGGTAGTCCTCAACTTGGGATAGAATCAAGTGAACTGTGAAAGGATTCTACTGTGAAAATTTGGTAGTCAAAAGTGGACTCCTTTTCAAATGACTTCCATCAGTATGCCTTGTAACAAACAAATCTGTTGGGTAGCTCTCTATGGGGTTAGGGTATATTTCTATCGGAGTTCGAGAGAAACAAAATGTTCGTATATTCGGCTTGAGTAAACAAATTCAAATATTAATCCTTCCAACCAGGAGATACACTCCAGCTGGTGTACCAGCTTGGTTGGAGAGACATTTATTTTTCCCCAATCATGTCACTGCCTTTTAACTTTACACACAGCCAACCAACACATGTACATTTAATATTGTGTTCCTCCGTCTTCTTTACGTATTACTCTAGTGAGTCTTATGCACACCCACACATAACATTTCTACAGTATATGGAAATCAAGATTAAGTGTGATAAAGGCATTACTTGTAGCTGTATCTTTAGTTAACCTGGCCCTGGATTCTACGGAGATTAACAGGCTGCATTAGTTATTACAGACCACACACACACCCACTCATTAAAATATCTACAGACGTTTTAAAGACACTATATAACACTGTGGAAGACCCGTTTAAAAAATTGTCGAACTTTGCTATCTGACATATCTGACAGTGTTGGAATGGACAAATAAACACCATAGAACACAAGAGTTTGGACAGTTATGCTGTCACTAGTACAATATGTGCAGATACAAAATGACACATTAATTTTATATCAGCCGATAGGAAATTCTGCAACACAGCAGTCTATGGAGAAAAGCTGGATTGATCTCTCAATGATTTTCACTTTTTTAAAGCACTTAATGATTGTTTTGCACTGCAATTTTTTTCAGGGCTTCATTTTTAGACCGTATCAAAGACACAATGCCTTTAAAGGCAGGGTGTCTTTTTGCACACCTACAAATTAACATTAACATAAAAACATAACATTGTGTACATACACTGGTACATAGAAGAAAATACCATCTAAGAACCTTTAACAACTGAGCTGGAAACTTAGGTTTAGTGGCAAACTGGCAATATAATGACTGTTAGACTTTGATTTCAATTGTCTTCTGGAGTCAAAAACTCTTAGCAAAGAACATACACTAGATGGAAATTGTTTTGTTGCGAATTTTTCCAATTCTAGGTAATTATCTGATCTTCAGATTTTACAGACATGCCTTCCATAAACAGCCTAAGGTCATGAGTGGTGTTTTGATGTGCTGTGGGAGGAGTGCACATGAGATAACCTGCCTTTAATGAGTGGGTGTGTGTGTGTGTGGTCTGCCAACGAAATATTACTCCTGTTTTCAGCCGCAGCATTTTGCAAACTGGAAGAGACAAGGCCTCCATGACCTTTCTTTTGAAAAGCCATTCGCGAATATCAAACCGCCATGTAAAGGCATCATGTACAAATGTTTCCAGTTTAAAATTTTGACCTATAATCCTTCAGGTATTTGTGAAGCCCTGCAAAATTTTCAGCTAAAAAAAATCAAAACAATCATCAAGTACTTACTGCTTTTAAAGAATACAAATCTATGAGCGACCGACCATATACAGACGGCTGTATTAGGGAATATTATCTTCCGGTAGTACATCATTTCATGTGCCGGTTATTTGTGCATATGGGCAATTCCATGATTAGTTACGTTACACTTTATGACAAACTTTATTCAACATTTGGCTCTTATATGAATATGCTTTGATATTATTTTTCTGTTTTGGTACTGTCAGTTCTCTAGACTGGCACCTACTTCACAACATCAAGCAAAATCATGAGACATGTTTCAGTGGGTAATAATAACATACACTTTAATTATGGTTAGTTACGTTACGTAAAGAGGACATGGAAAAAATGACAAGCCTTTATCCTCAAAGTTTACTCAACCTGTTTTCAACTGAAACAAACTGTGGTATTCATGCTATTTCTGGCATCTTGATAAGTCATTTGATATTATCAACTTATTGATAAAATCTTTTTCATTTTAACTACAACATCAAAAACATGGTTAGTTACGTTACGGTTAGTTACGTTACATTTTGTCCATCCACACAAATTTGCGTTTATTCATGTCTTTTTTCAGATTTAGTATCTATTGTGGGGCTTATTACTTCAACAATTGAGAAGCCATATTGGCATGGAAAAAAATGCAGAATAAATGATAATTTTTCATAAAACTGAGATTTAGTCATACTAGTCCTACATGTGATATTTCATGTATGGTTCTGATTCTCCTAGAGGGTGCCGTTGAAGACGTAAAATTTAGAGTAGAAATGATGTCCCCCATTGTTTCTTCATGATTCATACCCATTAAAACCATTAAAATGTAATATGATTCGAGATAAAGCAATTTATATAATTCGTGATTTGTCCAACAATTCACGGAATTGCCCATATAAATAAATAACATATAAATATTATTTATCTGCACACACTTTGCTATAATGCCAGGATAATTTATAAAGTTTTCGTAACAACGACAATATAGGTCAGATATCGAAGTTTGACAATCCTCAAGCTCAATTGACCAATGCCTTTACGACTAGATATGGTAATAAACGGTGATCCGACATTTGCTCCCGCGGCAGTTGCTCCGAAGACGAGGAGGTTAGGGTTGTCATTGGGTTTCCAGTCTGTTGCGGTTATGGTTACGGTATAGGGTTAGGGTTGAGGTCAGGGTTAGTGCATGAAATAATCGTCGCAACAATTGTCGCCAGAGCAAATGTCGGATATTCTAATAAATCGCATCATTTTATACCAGTTTCAATCACTGTAATTTGTTATTAACTACTTGAACACTTGAATTCGTTCTCATATTATGCTAACATCAAAATAACACAGATACAGGATTCAGGAAACACATGTAGCACTCGTGCGGTTCTCAGCAAACACTTGAGATGATTAGCCTGAAGACAATGAAATAACATAATGACTCAGTCATTGTTAAGGCTGTGGAACCATCCCCAAAGCACTTGAAAACACAACTGTGGTCTGTACTAATTAAATAGGCCTACATGTATGACATTCATTGTGGAGTATTGCCAGGAACACTGTGTCAGTTTGTGGTATTACATGTATTGTACAGTATGTCAGGTAGGCCTATGGGCCTATATGTCAATTTTTTTTAGTGGTACATATGTATGGATTTATCATGCAAACATTTTTGGACGTATTTGACCTTGGATTTCCACAGATGGGTTTCCGTTGACATTTCTCCTCCGAGGTAAATGCCACACACACCTACACAACATTCAGGTCTAACATCATGACAAATGTGTACACGTATTATGTACATGGAAAATACACACATGTATATAGTGCCCCCCCCCCTCCACACACACACATACACATACCACCATCACCACCTCCATGCACACACACATACACACACACACACACACACGCACAGACAGACACATACACACAGACACACACACACACACACACACACACACAAACACACACACACACACCTCCACCACCACCTTCACCACCTCCATGCTCAGTACACACATACAAACGCACACATTTTTGTTTTGCAGTAAACATACACACACACTAAATGTCACCACCTCTATGCACATATCATATACATACGCATATATACATGTACAAGCACACATACACACACATTCACCACCTCCTGTGCACAGTACACAGTACACACACACTTTGTTTTTTTTCTTAGTAACACACACACACACACACACAAAGCACACAGACACACTCACCTACACATACACACACATACCATGGATGGAGGTAGCCCTCCATGCATACACAAGACGCCACCTCATGGAGCTTCCTTGCTCATACACACACATACACACATAAACACACCATATGCACGTAAACACGCACACACATGTAAACACGCAGAAATTAAGTCACACAAAAATACATCAATTCGACGATATCATTATTAGGCCTATATGTAGGCCTACGTGATCAGAATTTGAATAGCATAGCCATTCTATCATATTTTCACAATAGAACAGACAGAACATTCACTTGTAGTATATATCATGACTATCTAACGTTACAGATGTCGACCCATATAACATGCATAATACGGTCTATAAGTCATGACCGTCTGCTCACCTGAAACATGAAACGCCAACCCCGACGCCAACCTGCCAACCAGTTGGTGAATTTATGTGCCTAGACTCTGGACCAGCTGGAACGTTCAGCTTGTAGCTTCTTGAGTTTGGACATGAGCAATCTCAGCAGCCATTGGTAGGCCCATCTTCCCATTCCAATGCCAAAACAGGTACAAGACAAATAGATGACTCAATGTACACGGCAGTACGACAAAACTAGACTGAATGGTCAGGCATGTTGTGTCTGCGTGAGCTGCGGTTGTTTCACCGAACAAACCGGGTGTAAGGTTAACCGTTTAGTCAAGCGCTGTTCTACCAAGGAGCTTCAAGGAGCTTCGAAGCTCCTTGGTTCTACATCTCACTGGATGAACACAGTCTGTTTAGAGTCTATAGTATACGAAATATGATAATTATATTGGGAAAAATATTGTATATTCCTCCCCAATCGCTCTGCAAGCTGCCCAAACCATGAAGACTGATCCACACGCAGGCGACAATGGACTATTCACACACGATCTGACTACTAGTGTTACTGCGTGTACGTTCCATGTACATGCATCACAATGCATACCTTTTATTTTAGCACTGCATTGGACGCACGGTATCTGTACTCTAACCCCACATAGGCCCTGCGTGACGCCCGGGTGGTAGAGAACAATCACCCAGCTTGGGATACTAACTATAGAACCCTTCACGCTACTCGATTTTCCCTTCTTGTCTTGGACAAAATAATGCCATTATCGACTTTATAGATTGATCTACATGTACATATGACGACTGCAGGGAGCAGAATCACCCTCTATTCCCCGATCTATTCGTGGTTATAAAGAAACGCGCGAATATATTAGGTTATGTAGGCATTATGCCTACATAACCTAACATTAGCGTCACAGTTTCCATTTTTTTCTTTGAGCAATTTAAATCTAGCGCATCTTTTGATGATCCCGGCCCCACAACCGTTAGAAAGCATGTAAAAAGTTACGTGACCTTTTGTACATGTATATCCGGATGCATACTAGCCTGTATATTGTCCCACAATTTCGAAATTTAAAACAATGCTCTATATCAAATATAAACGTGCGCATATTGATTTTTAATGGAGTTCTTAATAACTTAATTATTTCTTTCAATTAGGCCTAGGGCTAGGGGGCTAATACGATTGGACCATTGTATGTCATATTTTTTTGGCGGTAAAACGAACGAAAAAGTCGTGAAAACAAAAACATAATTGCTACAACGTGTCACGGTGATTCCCAGGGGAAAAACAGATTGATGGATGAATTTATTATATTACATTTTAACGAATATGTAAAGTAGTTAATATGTATACATAATTTTGGAAAACATAGGCCTATTTTTCTCTTCCTTCATTATTTAAATACTAGTTACAGAGCTTTTCATTCACGCATGCGCATTTAGACCAGCAGACGGGACAGTATCAAAAATTAATTTCCACGAGCAAAATCTAATAATCAATCGCCATATTTGAATTCATTCAGGATGACTTACCAGGCCAATTATCCGAACAAAATGGCGCAGTGGCATATCTAGGGATTAGGCCTATTGTCTCCCGGAGCAATGGATTCAGTGCGCTCCTCCCTGGCATACAAGTTATGATAATGCCATTACCTTTGCTAGAAAAGAGAAGAAATATTTCAGACTCATTACAATAATGTAAGATTTACATATGGCCTCATCACTATTGGCACCCATGTAATGATTAACAAGAGCCAACAGGATAGGAAGAAAGGATCACAATCTCAAATTAACCTACCATTTGCTAAGACACATTATTAAACACACACACACACACACACACACACACACACACACACACACACACACACACACACACACACACACACACACACACACACACACACACACACACACACACACACACACACACACACACACACACACACACACTCAGAATATATAGGACATGATTTCACATTTGACACAGGTTTTTACTGCCAAAAATGAAACAAATAAAGTTGCCTAAAATATGATATTGAATATGTTTTCTAGACTGAAATATTGTGTAGAATTCATTTCTGAAGTCAGAAATGCAAAATCTTTATTCTGGAGGATGTAGACTCATCAGCAATACATGTCAGTATCACAAAATTAGGCACATGCCAAACACATCTGTATGGGGTACTTTGAGGTCACTTAAATTCTTGTCCACACTTATTCAGGGTCTCTGAAGCTACATATCTTGTTATCTTGAACATCTGACATCTGATCGGTGTAAACACAGTATAGTCACATGATTGCGCTAAAGCTAAGGTACTAAACGTTTGCAATTTTGCTTAAAGATTGTGTTATTGATTTGCACGTCAAAAAAACATCTATATGAATCAAATCAGCTGAAATCATATCCAATGTGAAGATTAATATAAATAAACACCTCTCATAGAGACTTGGGGTAAAATATGGAGTTTTGGTTAAAATCCTTTTTCCATTTGCTCAGGAGCAAATTTTAAAAAATCCGCGACGTCAAACGTGCACGTGCCGTTCCAAAATGGTCCGATCAGCCGTTAGCCAATGGTCGCGCAGGGGATAGCCGTTAATCAGAGGGCTGCGCTCGTCTTGCTACTGTGCACAGTAACCGGCGATTCGTCATTTGAGCAAAATTGAAACTCACAGAAAGAACAACATTCTGGTAACATGTCGTTATTAATTTTTCTCATAAAACAACAAATTCATGACGTATGGATCTCAGACTTTTCAACACACCATTTGTAAGTACTAAACTACTACCGTTTGGTATTGATAATGAAGGGAAGTAATGGACTTGCACATCCCTAACACAATCTTTAAAAATGGGCGCTAATGTTTTAAGGTATCCAAGCTCAACAGCAAGTTTCTTGGGTTAGGGTTTAGGGTTAGGGTTTAATGTATGGTTAGTGTACCCTATCCACAACCCCAACCCTAACCCTAACCCTAATTTCCCTTGAAGATTATTAATTTATGGCAGTTCTACATGTTGTGATTGTGTACCCTACATGAATCACGATACATGCTATATGTGGGATTACGTGCATGCCTTGACACATTAGTGCCTATGTCACTAACTTTGAAAAGAAAAATCTCAAAAGTTATGAAATTTGACAAAAGTTTGATGCTATTTCCATGTAGGAATATATCTTGGGCATAATCGATTAACTTTTCAGCAGTGTCACCCTTTTTTTGCGGGTTCTCAAAACGCCCAATTTTATGTAAAATTTGGATGTCGTAAATTGAAAAAACAACAACAACAATTTCTAAAATTTTAGACAAGGTGAAAGGAAGTTAATTGCATAACTATGTAGGGACTTACTCTGGGCATAATCGATTAAATTTTCAAGCCTATAGCTCTGTTTGTTTTCTTGTACTACCAATCGTTTTGAACAACAGTATTTTTTCACGCAATGGAAAAATTAAAGGGTATGGGGAAATATTTTTATATTTTTTAAATTTTTCTTATACTTGAAATGAACCAAGTTAGGTATTGATTTGAAGCTTATTAAATTCTGCATAAACTGACAGGTTAAGCATTACTGTAGACCCTTCCTATCTAGATATGTGATTGTGCTAAGAAAATTTTTTGAATGTCGTTTGTCACGGGACATGTCAAATTTGAATGATTCTTGTGTGCAAATTTTGAAATAAATTATAAAACAAATACTTGAATCCATAAGTTATTACCTTTAACTGATATATTAACAGTATAAAGGGTCATATCTATGTAGATTGAAGACTCTGCAAGTATACGAAGTTGGTAGGTGAATTTTTTTGTCACCCGAAAAGTGCGATTTTCCGGGCAAAATCGGCCACAAATTCATATTTTAGTTAAAAAAAAAAAAAAAAAAAATAGGTGTGCAGTACATGGTTTTCGATTACAAAATCATAATCTACAGGCAATTTTACCCTAAATGACATCTTAAAAATCAAACATGGTTATTTTCACCCTGAAATTGTTTTTTTTTTCACACTTTGGCAGTAAAACCTATGTCAAATTTGAAACCATGTCGTAGGCAGTGTTAATGTCTGGAATTCGCTTCCTACAAACGTCGTAAACTCCACATCATTAAATACATTTGAAATAGCACTAAAACATTATCTCAACTTGCAAATATACCCATTAAAGCAATTTGATGAATATTGTTTGTCTTGTATAATGAAGAAGTATCATAAATTCACCACCAATCCACGTGTTCATTTTAATTTTGCCAAATAACTGCGTAATGTTATGACTACTGAATTACATTTTTCAGACCTCTTTAAGAGGTTTTGTTCTATTAATTAAATTGAAAACACATTTTAATTTTGCTGTATTTATTTTAAACTTGGTTTTCATTAATTTGTGATCTCCTAATATCAATATTAGCTGAAGTATTGCTTTAATCCGAGAACATTTAAATTGATGTATTGTTTAAATTTACATTTGGTTTTCATTAATTTTTGATCTAATATCAATGTTAGAGGATTGTTTTGATTTGCGTATTGTTTCTTTGCATATTATTGTAGATTTATTTCATCTTGTATAATTTTCAGTGTATCTACGGAAACGAACTTTTATGGGTTCTCTGTAACCGTTTTCGTTATCCCTTGACAACGTGTTTATTTGTCAAAATAAATGAAACAAAGCAATTCTTTTTGGGGGAGGGGTCATATTTTGAACATTTTAAAACACTATGTACCAATCATTTAAGTGTGAAATCCGGAAATCCCGAATGAAATCATGCGAAGGAGCAATTGTACTTTTAACCCTATAAACCCCCTTTTCTCATGTACTTTCCCCGGTGAACTTTGAGAGAGGGGGCGCATAATCCTCAGGTATCATAATTTTTTTTTTTCATTTTCTACCCTTTTTCTCTATTTTGCATTTTTTCGTTCCCCCTTCAAGCCGCATCAGATACATTGCATAATGTGGGAAGGCATGCAGAACAAGATGGTGTATAGGACCTAATGGCACTGACTGAAAAAAAATAGGTATCGCGTAGTATTTGAGGACTATACACGTTCACTTGTGAAAAAGTATTTAAAAGTACAAAAAAATCTCCTTTCATCTCCGTCGATTCAAAATATCGCACGATTTGGGCATTTAATGAGACTTTTTGGAATTTGTGCTAACATTGGATGTGCGCATACCGGGTTGTAACTGAAAAAGCCATGAAACTTTGAAGAGCGGCAAAGGCTGATCGACGCCATCTATTGACAAATGTGAGAACAGTCTGATCCTAGATTGGATGTGTACGTTCGGAGCAAAACGAGATCTTGTCATCATCATTTCAGCCCGGGGGGG
>JZLH01S0026235.1:23292-39040 GCA_001188425.1 Eucidaris tribuloides | reverse complement strand
GTTTTGTGAATTTCTTATGTATTTCTTTGTTTTGTCGACCTTTTGTTTTTTATTATAGTTTCGATGAACTTTGTCGGGGACACTTTTGTGATCATAAACAGCATAAACTTAATCCATTTCAGCCCGTAAAAGTAAAAATAATCATACATTTATGATTTTTGGCTGAAAACAAAATTTGCATTGATTTTGTACACAAAATCACGTTTTTGAGCAATTTTGGAGTTGCATGCATGTACGAAAAGTCGCGCAGCGTCGTAACGGTACGTCCAATTTTTTCGAAAGTGGTCTTAAATGATGCACGAGACTTGAAAGTAAAAAGCCAGTGAACAGCGCGGTCCAAAAATTTCGCGCGGCAGCATAATCACGAAATTCGTCGAGGAGGGGGGCCATTATGGCCCCCCCCCCCCCCCCGGTCGGATTTAGGATTAAAAAAACTCCTTTTACGTAATGTAATATAATGATGTAATTAAAGGACATTTGTTTCATACAGCTGCTATACTCTACTGTGCACTACAATATACTATACATGTAAAAACGTAACCTACACAATTCAAGTTCACTTTGACCAATGAACAAATGAGTTTTGACATGACCTTAAAAACTCCTTTACTGAAACCAACTGTCTCACAAACATGGATGAGAGTGGAAAAAATGCTGTTCATATAACACACGTTACTAGCCAATTTTATGAATATTTAACCTCTTGGCAATAAAACGTAACCAGATAAATGGATCCTATGTATGACAGTAGCGTACTTGGCATTCTTCTAATATTAGTAAGCAAAAAGTAGTATCCAATTTGTAAGATTTAAGAAGTATTTAGATACATTATCAAACTTATGTATTTAGAGGGCTATGTATTAATGAGACTGTTTTTATTGGTAGATTTAAACCTGTATTATGACAGTTTATGTTGTAAACTTGACTGATTTATGTTGTTGTTATTTTCTTTGTCCTCTCCAGTTGCAATAGTTGGTCCGAATGGAGTCGGCAAAAGTACATTTCTGAAATTGCTCATGAGCGAGGTCTCACCGGTAAGTACCTCAATTGTTATACCTCAGCTCAGGGGCAGCACCAGGGTAAAATTGTAGGGGGGGGGGGCGAAAGTCCCGTCAGGAAAAACTTTTGGCGGCCAAAATACATTTTTTCATAGGCAAACAGCAACCGACAAGCGGGGGGGGGGGGGGGGGGGGGCCGGGGGTAGGGGGCCGACGTTGACGAAAACCGCAGGGGACAATTTTTCGACCCCTGCCAAACAAACATAGCAAACATAACATAAAAATAGCAAATAATGGTTGGGGGGGGGGGGGGCAATTTTATTGGAAAAACAGTCAAATCCCCGAATTTGCCTATTGCATATAGCTATCAGAATCTGAACGTATGTGGCGCTCTAATATTTTGACCCTTTATTCTTGGAAAATAAACTTCCGGTTTAAGCAAGCACGATACATATTGCTCACTAAAATACTCATGGATCATGTCAAAATCTTCTCTTATAATCTTGCAAATAATATTTTTTTCCAACTCCTTCGTTCATATAACAACCCTTCATTTAGGCCATGAACAGAGCCATCGGCAGTCCTCACACACCGATTTCGTGTTCCACCTCAGCGTGCGCATGGTCGCATTCCTCTCTCAGGGGTTAAACATTTGTGGCTTTCCTGGCGAGAGTTTCGAGTTCATTCCTTCATTTACCGGTCGTAGGAACATTTCTTTCACTAAGAAAGTCCTGTAATTGCGACACAGACATTCTCTAAAATTGTTCATCAGGTCAATCCATGTTTGCTCGGGTATGAGGTATTGATATTACGAATTTGACAAGGTTTGAAATGACAAGTTTTGTGCGTTTGACTGTACGATTTACCAGAACCGGAAGTATGTACATCCCAAGACCGATCGATCAGATATCGGTATCGCAAGGTGATATCGCTTGATATCGGCTATATACGATAGGGAGAATTTAAATTACTTTGAAAACAATAGAGGGGCAGTCACTCCCCCCCCCCTTTTGCCACCCCTGCATCAGCTATTCATCATTCTGTGGATTCAATTGTAACTTGGAATAAATTGCCCCTCGAGCTCCTTGTATTGCTATTCGTCTCCATGAGGCACCCATTATTATACACCTGCCAAACAAAATTTGAAGGAAATGTACCAAAGTTGATGTGTGATCAGGTAGTCAGTCAGTCTGTTGCAAAAATACCCTTTGAAGCAAACTGCTTTCAAAGTTTCTGAGCGAAGGCAATGAGATTTAGTCCGTACCCTGAGGTATAGATATGAAAGAGATACTGGTTGTGTGTGTTGGATAGCTCATTGCCATGGTAACTGCATCGTTTGTGGCAACCATTTTGAGTGCAATAATTCCACAATTTTTTTTTAGCCACTTACATGTACTTGATATACTCGATGACTTAGAGTTAAAAATGTGTGATACATGTTTTTGTGTGTTGGACAAGTCATTGCCATGGTTAATGACAAAACTATTCTAGAATGAAGTAAACTATGCAAGGATTATTCTGTGAAAATTTGGTAGTCAAAAGTTTATTAGTTTTAAAATAACTTCCATCAGTATGCCTTCAGACAGACAAATATGTTGTGTAGCTTTTTACGGGATCTATTTCTATCAGGGCTCGAGAAAAACAAAGTGCTAGTATGTTCATGCTTGATTTTATCTTAAGTAAACAAATTCAAGATAAATCCTTCCAGACAGGAGATACACTCCAGCTGATGTATCCATTGATATGTCTTTCAATGAGTTTGGTTCAAGAGGCATTTTTGTATTACTCCCAATCATGTCACGGCCCTTTAAGTAAAAGCTGTAGTTTTTAGTGAGTGGCACTTATAAGCATAATGTAAGACATTGCATGAAAATCATAAGTTCTATTTAATTCTGTTTTGTTTAAAGTTAACTGGTGAAGTGAAGAGGAATCACAGGTTACGAATCGGTTCATACAGTCAACATTCCGCCGACCAGTTGTCCCTGGATGTCAGTGCAGTGGAGTACCTACAGGTAAGAGGGGAGGGGTCGGTGTCAGCTGGAGTGATAATGACGGGGAGGGTAGAAGAGAGGGGGGGAGGTTACAGGTATTATTGAGGGCTTGGGGAGTAGCGACAAATAAGGGAGGGTCACTGTTGGTTGTAGTGAGAATGAAAGGAGGATGATATAAGAGAGAAGGGAAAGCTACAGGTAATAAGTGAGGGCTTGGGGAGTAGTTACAGGTAAGGGGAGGGTCACTGTTGGTTGTAGTGAGAATGAAAGGAGGATGGTATAAGAGAGAGGGGAAAGCTACAGGTAATAAGTGAGGGCTTGGGAGTAGTTACAAGTAAGGGGGAGGGTCACTGTTGGTTGTAGTGAGAATGACAAGGGGATGGTATAAGAGGGAGGGGGAGGAAACAGATAATAGGTGAGGGCTTGGGGAGTAGCTACAGGTAAGGGGAGGGTCACTGTTTGTTAGTGAGAATGACGGGGAGGGTACAGGTAAAAAGTGAGGCTTGGGGAGTAGCTACACTTAAGGGGGAGGGGTCACTGTCAGTTGGAGTGAGAATGACAGGGGGAGGGTAGAAGAGAGGGGGAGGATACAGGTAATATTTGAGGGCTTGGGGAGTAGCTTCAGGTAAGAGGAGGGTCACTGTTGGGTGTAGTGAGAATGATAGGGGGAGGGTTTAAGAGAGAGGGTGGGTACAGGTAATATGTGAGGGCATTGGGAGTAGCTGGAGGTAAGGGGAGGGTCACTGTTGGTTGAAGTGAAAATAAAAGGAGGAGGGTTTAAAAGAGAGGGGGAGGGTACATATGGGACACTCACTGTTGGTTGTAGTGTGAATGACGGAGAGGGTATGAGAGGGAGGGGAGGGGGAACAGGTAAGGGTAAATGGTCACTACCGGTTGCAGTGAGAGTGAAAGGAGGGAATAATGAGGGAGTTGAGGGGAAGGGAGGGGAGTACCTACGTGTAAGGGGGAGGGAGGGTAATATCTACATGTAAGGGGGAAGGAATGGAGTACCTACAAATAATGGGGAGGGGGAATATGTACAGGCAAGGGGAGGGAGGGGATTACAAACAAGTAAAAGGGAGGGAGGGGAATACATACAAGTAAAAGGGAGGGAGGGATTATGTATAGGTAGAGGGAGGAAGGAGAATACATACAAGAAAAATGGAGGGAGGGGAATTCATACAATTAAGGGGGAGGGAAGGGAATACAAACTAGTAAGGGGAGGGAGAGTAATATGTATGGGTAAGAAGAAGGAGGGGAATGCATACATGTAAGGGGGAGGGAGGGGAATATAAACAAGAGGGAGGGAGAGGAATACAGGCAAGTAAGGGAGAGGGATAAGAATACATACAAGTAAGAGGGAGGGAGGGAAAATTCTATTAAAAGGGAGGGTAATACATACCAGCACAAGCCAAGTCACGTGAACCTCATGGAAGAACAGAATCATTTTGTAAATGAATCTGAAATGGGCTATCCACCATTTCTGTACATTGTGTTGTCATTTGTGTATTATATATATGTTTATATTGTATTGATTTTGATGGATGCTGAAATAAAACAAATAAACAAAACCTGACTTAAGTCTGCCACGAAATAGATCATTGAAATGAGATTTATTTAGAGGCGCTGAATTAGTTAAAATTTCAATTTCATTTGAAATACACCAAATAATTACAGCTTTCCCCCAGTGTAAACCTAAAAATGACAACTTTCCCACATATTTCTCATCCGTTTGCTCCAGACGAAGTACAACCTTCAGTACCAAGACTCCCGAAAGCTGCTTGGTCGTTTTGGTCTGGTCAGCCACGCCCACACCATCAAGATCAAGGACCTGTCCGGTGGCCAGAAGTCCAGGGTGGCCTTTGCTGACCTCTGCCAGAGCCAACCGGACGTCATCATCTTGGTGAGTGTGGTGTGATGACGCCCATCATTTTCAGGGGCATCGTCAGCCGGGGGGAGTTGTCCGATCATTTACAATTCTGTTGGGTAATATGGGTGTGAGCACCAGTGGATGAACTTTTTTACTTGTTGACCTGTTGATTGTTGGTACACAAAAGATTCTTTCAGGTACACCCCCATTGAGAAAGTTCTAGCAATGTCCCTGCCATCATTGTCTTAGAAACTGTGAATTGTGAAAACATTTAGGGTAGTACAGTTCAGTCTCAGGTATCTGGCCACCCCGGGATCAGCAGCATCTGGATAAGTGATATGGTTGGATAAGAGAGATAAAGTACTAACACAGTACTTTGTGGCAATATGGGGGGGGGGATATGTCATTAGCTATACTATTACAAGTCACAGACTATGCACAAATTGCATTAGACCCCACATACATGTAAGTGACACTTTATTTATTATTCCCCAGGTGTCTATGTACACTTCTGATAAAGGGGCATCAATTACTGGCAGTTACTGGTAAATCCATTGTCCAGATATGAATAGAGAGTTCTGGTAAATTGATGGCCATACAATCGAGGTTGGACTGTACTCACATTTAAAGATTGTGTCATTGATTTGCATGTCAAAAAACATCTAAATGAATGAAATCAGCTGAAATCATATCCAATGTGAAGATTGTTATAAATAAACACCTCTCATAGAGACTTGGGGTAATATAGTGAGTTTTGGTGAAAATCTGGACGGTTAAACTTCATACTTTTTCAAATTACTGGGAAGCATTTTCAAAAAATCCGCGACGTCAAACGTGCACGTGCCGTTCCAAAATTGTCCGATCAGCCGTTAGCTAAATGTCGTGCATAGGTTAGCCGTTTGACCAATCAGTGCGCTGCGCTGGTCTTCCGACGTTACACAATAATCGCGATTCGCAGTTTGAGCAAAATTGAAACTCATGGAAAGAACAACATTCTGGTAACATGTCGTTATTAGTTTTTCTCATAAAACAACAAATTCATGACGTATGGATCTCAAATTTTCAGCACACCATTTGTAAGTACTAAACTACCGTTTGGTATTGATAATGAAGGGAAGTAATGGACTTGCACATCCCTGACACAATCTTTAATACAGTGTTTAAATTTGTGGATGTTCAATTTAAGAAAAAAAATCAAATCTCGACATTTTATCGAAATGATAGGGCTTGAAAAGCAAATGAAAACCCTAAAATTCAAAACTTTAGAAATCTCTGCTGCCAGTGGCAAGATATTTATGGATGGAAATCGAACACTAGTTATGCATCCTGCCAACTGTTAATTGAATTGTGATACAATAGTCTATTAGGGGGATAGACCCCAGGGGGGTGGCACTTACATTTGGAAATGGTAGGGGTGTGTGGCCCCAAAATCTGAAACCATACCCTTGGGAATGGAAGTGGCTTACGAACCGAGGGACGCAAGAACTAGACGGCCCTCTCCAAAATAGGGGTCTTCAGAACTGACGCCTGAAATGAATTGAACAGGGGTTAGGAATGGTCGTTTTTTTTCATGGAATATATGACAGCAGCGGTGCAGCTACCTCGTGCTAATAGGTCAATTTTGACCACTGAAAAGTGATTCACACAGCAGACACTGGATATTATATGCTTGCATATTACACAGTTCCCCGCGTGCTCCATATGTAATACACATGTTTGTACAGCTTGCCGAATCGCACTAGGAAAAAAAGTGACTTATAGACATGGATTTCAAGAGGCTCGGTGCTTGGGAATGGGATCCAAATGAAAATTCGGGCTTACAGAACTAGCAATAAAACCAGATTTCAACTATGTATGGGTTGGCCAATGAAAAAGATATGCTTGGGAAAGGCTGGCAAGGCGTGAAAAGGGGGTCTTGAGGGCCACACATAGCTGTACTGCCATTATATGTGAGTGCCCCCCCCCCCCCAACGGATAGACATGACAAAACTGAGTACTCATACAAGGGCCTAGGTGGGGGGGGGTGCTGCTGCACCCACGCCAGAATATAAACTGTGGTTCCATCCTGTACAAGTAACTGTTTGGCATACTAAGGGGCTTGATGACTTTCTTTCTTAACCCGTTAAAGACGATTTGATTTCCCTATAACAAGCATTTTCCATAGACCCCAACACGAGTTAACTCGTACTTAGTCTCCAACGGGTTAACTGATATAATTTTGAAATGAGTTGCATATCATTCTGAGACATGTCTAATATAGGCCATATAAAGTAATAATTATTGAGGTTCAAGTCCTGTGTTCTAACACATGAGCTATCCTGCCCAATTAACTACTTTGGCACTAAAGTTTAGTGACAAGATTGGGAACACTTGAAAATGCCCAAAGAACCAAATGAGTTGAAATATATACCAACCATACACCAGCTGGAGTGGATCTCCCAGCTGGAAGGATTTGTCTCTAATTTCTTTACTTAAGGAGAATCAGGCATGAACATATTAGTATTTTAATTCTATCGGGGCACAATAAAAATAGGACCCATAGAGAGCCATACAGTAGGTTTGCCAGCCACGAGGGATATTGACATTAGTTATTTTAGAATGAGTCAACGTTTGACTGCAAGATTTTCACAGGAGAATCCCTGTATAATTCACTTGATTCGAGAGTAGTTTCAGCCCAAGTTGAGGACTACCCCCAATCATGTCATTTACCTTTAACAGGCGAACTGTTGTGTGTTCCATTAATTTCAGAGCATTTGAAGCTGTAGTGATAGCCATATAATCATGTCACTATGAAGAAGAATCTCCTAATCACTGTAAATAAAAAGGCTTTGTTTTGATTCTTAATACTCTTGATCTTCTTTTGTTAAGACATTGATTTTAATTGATTGCTAATCCCATGAACAAAGGGCTAGACCGTTGTCATTGACTTGTGGGTTTCTGTGCAGATTTGCGATCAAAACACGTCCAAGGTCATGCAGATGAGTGATTGAAACACACAAAGAGTTAACCAATTTCTTTGTGGTGGTGCTTGGAGCCATATTATCATTCACACTGGAACTAGGGATCACGCCAAATCTAATTCAAACCACAACACTTCAGAAAGAGAGAAACTTAGCATTTGAGTTTAGTGCAATTTACCTAAAAGTAACTGACTGGGACTAAGAACAAGATATCTTGCGGTTGAGGGTCTATTGAGAATGCATGCAATATTGAAATCTAATCATCTTCAATAGATTAAAAAGGACATAAACTCCCAATCATGTAAGATTAAGAATTTTATAAAGTGCCAGAGTTGTTTCTTTGAAAGAAAGATTTCACGTAGTGTTTGCTGTCTTCATTAAATACAGGACGAACCTACAAACAACCTGGATATCGAGTCTATTGATGCACTAGCGGAGGCCATCAACAACTTCTCCGGAGGTATGTAATTGGAGTTCTTAAAGCAGTAACCTACCTGTACCTACTGCTTTCTCTACAACTTCCCCCTCCTCTTCCCTTCCCCTTCCGCCTCCCCTTCCCCTTCTATTTCCTTCTCTTTTGGTACCGTCTTCCCTACCCCCTTCCATATTGCCTTCCCTATCCCCTTCCCTACATTATTTACAACCCATCCCTACCCCTCCCCTACCCCCTTCTCTACATTCTTATTTCTTCCAAATCTTTCCCTATCCCCTTCCCTACCCCCTTCCCTACATTATTATTTTTTCCCAACCCTTCCCTACCCCCTTCCCTGCATTCTTATTTCTTCCCAACCTTTCACTTCTCCCTGCCCTACCCCCTTCCTTACATACTTATTTCTTCCTAACCCTGCCCTACCCCCTGCCCTACCCCCTGCCCTACCCCCTTCCCTACATTCTTTCTAATCCTTCCCTACCCCTTTCCCTAACCCTTTCCACCCCTTTTTCTGTCCCTTCCCTGCTTGTCCTAGACCATACAGGTCAGATGTAATACTGGCATTATTTTTTGAACCTCTTGTCTTAAGATTAACTTTAACATTTGCATTTCTTGCCAATTATTTGTCTTCTACCCTCAATAAAAAATTTAAGTCACAATTTTTTTTTTCTCCTACCCTCAACAAAAAGCATGTAAGTCACAAATGTTGTGAAGAAGAATTGAAAGAATTGAGGATTGAAAATTATATATGTAATGTGGACATAATGTTTGCTTCAGTTTCGTCAAAGATTTTTTAATATAAAAATCAATGCATTTACCATCAGACAAATACAGACATAATAGAAAAATTGCTTCAAATACAGAAACTCCTTGTAAGATTCAGTATAGCACCTCATCATGAATTGATTGAAGATAAAGAAATTGGTAGTCATGGTTTTAGATTCTAAAGAATCATTTATACTTGAACATTTCTGGAATCTCAACTGCTGGTAATTCATAAATCTTATATATCCTTCTGTCAGTCTGTAAACTGCAAATATCAATTATGGGAATATTTTTCAAATTAGAGAAAATTTACTGCTAAGGCCTTTCTGCCGAGAACATAAGGCGCTTCTTCAGGGCACACAACGATATACTTTAGCTCGTTTGTTTCATTCAGTTTTGTCCTTTATTTTACGTGTGTAGGTGTGATAATTGTCAGCCACGACGCCCGACTCATCACGGAAACTGATTGCCAATTGTGGGTGATCGAGGACCAGACCATCAACGAAATCGACGGTGGCTTTGAAGATTACAAGCAAGAGCTGCTGGAAGAACTGGGAGAAATTGAGAAGAAGGATTGAAGATGAAACAGACGGACAGACAACACACAGATACACACCTACACAAAATACATGTGACACACATATACATACATGTATGCAAATGCATACATGCACACACACACACACACACACACACACACACACACACAAACAGAACTACATAACACACATACACACACAGACAGACACACTATCAAACTTACAGATTCATCCATGTGTTTGGTACACAGGTACCAATGCAAATATTGAGCATGAAAGAGAGGCTTTGGCAATAAGTTCTAGTAGGATGACCTTGTGAATTTATCAAGATGTGTTTTCAAATCAAGGGAGTGCAAGTAATAAATAAATCAAAAGAGGACAAATCCATACTGTTACTCAGTCGAAAGGGAGACATGTTCAATCATTTCTAATCCTGCAATTTGAACGTGCAAAGTTCTACTCAACCCTGTTATCCCATCAAAGTCATGAAACGGCTGATATGTCATATGAACCCTTTGTTAGTCAAGTCAGTTTTCATACACATATTTATATACCCATGTGAATGTTATTGTAAAATTTTGTTTTCTTGATAATCTCTTTGCTGGGTACAGTACCCATGTGTTAATAGCAATTTTGATGATGAGAACAGATGTACTTGCAATTTATTTAGCCAGCATTTATGATTGTAAATTTCGTTGTGTGCCTATGCAAAAGCCAGTACTGTATGTCATGTGCCTGGGCAAAGGCCGGTAATATAATACATAATGAATACAATTAACGGCCTTTACATACGCACACAACAATTTGATAATCTGTATCTCCGATGATACGGGGATTTGGGGGTATCAAAACAATGTACGAACTCAAATTTTCCCGTTATTGGTCATGCCTTGAAATAGTCTTCTTATTCCCATTTATAAAAGCACCGTTGATATTGTGGTTCACTTTTTTGAAGACTGAAGGGAATAGTCTAAAACATTAACGGCCTTTACATACGCACACAACAATTTGATAATCTGTATCTCCGATGATACGGGGATTTGGGGGTATCAAAACAATGTACGAACTCAAATTTTTATAAAAGCACCGTTGATATTGTGGTTCACTTTTTTGAAGACTGAAGGGAATAGTCTAAAACATTAACGGCCTTTACATACGCACACAACAATTTGATAATCTGTATCTCCGATGATACGGGGATTTGGGGGTATCAAAACAATGTACGAAGACTGAAGGGAATAGTCTAAAACATGTGGTTTCTTCTTGACACAAAAGGGGGAGATCTTGTTTTTAAACAATGTTTAGTAAAATTACAACAAATATTGCTGCCATTATGTATTAAGATGCATGATACTTTTGCCATATTTTACGTCTATAAACTTTTTTCTTTCAAATTCCAAATTTTTGTTTTGTATTTATTGTAAGCTCTGTCACAGGCTCTTGTCCCATTTCCAATCACAATCATTCTGATCTAGTTGGCAAGCATACAGTCAATTTGACCTTTGACCTCAGTTAATCAATTTAAAGTAGTCTTTGTCCCAGTGACTGTTTACTGTTTTACTGCATTCCTACCTACATGCAGGACAGTCGCATTCAAATTCAGAGTGATATTTAGAAGTTAGATACAAGCAGAAAAACAAAAGTAACAGTTTTGGAAAGTTATGTAATTCAATGTAGGCATAATCTTGACTACAATGTCATGCACTAATCACACACACCAAAACAAACAAAAAGGTCTACACACATTGATGAAAAAGAAATATATTATTTATATAAATATATATTTTAATTACTGTATTTAACAGTAAAATGTCAAAAGTTATGTACTTGGCATTTCGAATGAAAATAAACATACATGATTTCCAACTGTTACAAAATAAATTAGAACAATCAATCATCCATATATCTTTTTAAAATATTTTCTCTCTGGTCTTGGGAACTGTTGTATGAATAAAAGGAGGAATGCGGAATATTTATTCAATATGATAGGATATATTTGTTGTGTTTAAGGGGTAATTCTATATGTACTGTCCAAAGTGCTTGGAAATCTACAATAATTTACTGGCAGCTATCTTGCCAGTGATATTATGTAATGTTTACATTTTACATTGACGATGAATATACATGGCATCAAGTTCATATAATTAGGGAAACATAACTTTTGCATGTACAGTTGGTGTGATAAGAGTCATCTGCCTTCAGTTATAATAATTAATTCTCTTATTTATTAGTGAAGCTTCGTGTCTACAACGGACGGACTCCAGAACGGTAATCCGCGATACCCAGATCGATCTGGCGATGCCCATCCCCCGCATCGCACTGTCCGTGGCAAAATCTCGAACGGGTTTTGGCGAATTTTTCATCCGCGGTGAATTGAGGACAGCAGCCAATCAGCGCTCGTACAGATGATGTCAGTGCAAATCGCAACACGTGCAAAGGCTGATGACGTCACGGACCGCCGCTCGTTCTCCATTTTGATTTTGCGAAACTGCATGTGGAAGGACCACAGACGAACGGCTAGGATTGATTGCTCACTGTCCTCGTTTTTGTCCGTGGTGGTAAAACGAAAGCTCACCATTGTTCTTGTACGAACAGAAATTGGAAACATAGAACGGGACCTAAATCACCTACATTTCTTGAGGTAACAACTTCATTAAATTCAGTTTTCAGAATGTTGATAAATGGACAAGAGAGAAATTGTTGTAATCACTTTTACTGGTTGCAATTCAACTTTAACTGTGGTCCAACCATAGTTTTTAAAAAGTCCAATTACACCTTGTCACATACAATCCTCTACTAACTTAAGACATGACTTTCAGAAGTTCAAAGCAAAATAATTTAGAATACTGTTTCTGGTCCATTGTATTTATATTTGCCTTAAAGAGAAAGGAGTCTTCTTTAAACTATATTACCATTAAATATGCAAATTTTGCATTTGTCAACTTAAATATTCTTTCAGCAGTTCATATGACATAAGTGTGTTTATGTCACTCATATTCTCATAATACAATTGCTAAATTATTTCAGAAGTCTCTATTTTTTTCTGCATTTGAACAGAATGTACAGTGAAAAAACATGTTATGTTTTGCAGGTGTATATTCGATGTAAACTTGTTATATAACCCATGGCTTCCCAGATTCAGATGATCTTGGTGTAAAACTTATGGCTCTGGACATCTAGAAAGTGAGGGACTATTCCATACTGTAAATTTAGGGCATTCTTAAAGCATTTATTTATCTATACATCTGCTGTTCAAACAAATGAGAAATGAAGATTTGTTTTACGTTCATGTCATAATACTAGCAGAAAACTTAGATGTGTGGGGTATTTTTCAATTTCTTTATGAAATAGAAGTGTAATAGTTGAGTGTTGTGAGGACATCACTAAATCCCATACAACACATATTTTTGCCTCTTTTTCATTTAAAATGGAAATTTACTCAGCTGACTTGCTTGTATTACTTCCAACAGTTGGGCATGAAATATATCTTTATAAAATACTGTCAGCAGAATGAAAAATGTTCTAAAATTGTCAAATTTCAATATGGAACTACCCTATTGGGTATTGCAGGTGCAGAGGATAGAGAGATACAAATAAAACTCTTATAAACCTGAAATAAACTAAGGGACATGTCTTGCATTTTTTATTGAGTCTGCCTTTTACAGAAGTTTTGTCAATCGAGTAGTGAAGTGGAATGATCACGGTAGTGTTGAGAAATATTGTGTAAAGACAAGACCATATATCTTTATTTTAAAAATGGCTGCTTTATAGGAAAATTACATGATTGGGGGTAGTCCTCAATTTGGGATAAAAATATTCTATAATCAAGTGAACTGTGCAAAAATTCTGTGAAAATTTTGTAGTTAAAAGTTGACTCATTGTAAAATAACTTCCGTCAGTATGCCTTGTGACAGACAAATCTGTTGTGTAGCTTTCTTGGGATCGATTTATATTGGGGCTTGAGAGAAACAAGATGCTAGTATGTTCATGCTTGATTCGGCTGAAGTAAACAAATTCCAGAAAAATCCACACAGGAGATCCAATCCAGCTGGTGTATCCACTGGTTATTTTTCTACCAGTATGGTTTGCAAGGCATTTGGATTTCTCCCAATCATGTCATTGACCTTTAACACTGGAACAAATGGAATGGGTGTCGTTATACCTGGGAACAGGTGCAGCATCTTTTGAAGTGGGAATCTGATATTTTGACAACACAAAATATGACTTTCAATCTGCAAGATTACTTAAAGTAAAGACACACCATTTTTACCCCAAACTGTGATACGAGATTTTGTCAATTTTGTGATGATATGAATTTTAGAAATGCGGTTCCATCTAATAAATACTGATAAACACTGCTGTAAACATGTGATTACACACTGAAGATATAATGTCAGCACAACATACACAAAACACGATGTAAGCACAATATGCATAAAACTGAGGTAGTAGATTTCTTACACGTACATTACATGAGCACCATGCCAAAAGTCAGCAAATAAAAATAAGTGGAAGCTTTGTCCTCATAACCCCTCCTCTAACTTGTTAAATGTAAATCTTGAGAATCAGAATGAATGCAATTGTGGTACTAATGAGCTAAAGCTACTGTCACACTGCGCCGTCTAACGATTCCGTCTGAACGATGCGTACGTTTATTAAACGTTTATTGGACTTCAGACGGTGACAAATGGAATACAATAGAATGGAACAGAACGGAAAAGCACCGTCTGTCAACGTCTAGATACGTTTGTAGTCCAGTTGAAAAACGAACTAAAAAGTCCACTAGACGTTTGATAAACTTACGCGTTCGTTTTTCAGACGGAATCGTTGGACAGCGCAGTGTGACTGTAGCTTAAGATTTGACTCGTGCATCTTCCCCAGTAGAGGTGCTTGTAGAGCTATCATTTATGGCTTCTTCGTGTTGTGGAGATACATGTTCGTATACAGTCCAATCCGAAATGCGGTTCATTTGTCTAGTTATCATCCATTTGTCAGAGACCCATGTCCAACAGCAATGGCTTCCTTGCTCTCAGATTCGAAACATATCTGCAAACAAAACAAAAAACGGAAAAATTATATAATAACTCTTGCCTGGAAAATCAGTACATGTAGATATAGCACTTTACCAAAAGATATCTTCTATCAACAGATGTTTAGGTTCTCTTAAAGTGATAGGCTAACATTGTGGAGCTTCAATTTAAAAAAATTGTCAAACTTTGATATCTGAGCTACATAGTAGTGTTTAAGTGGACAAGTAAACACCCTAGTATACAAAAGTTTGGGAAGTTATACTGCCAATGGCAAGTTATGCATGAATAAACAATTAAAACTCGGGGCGAGTTTTAATAGCCTAGGTGTACACACAGTAAGTCTATGGGAGGAAATGGGCAAGTGAATCTGGTCAACTTACGATTTTCACTTTTTTAAAGCACTAAATAATCATTTTGAAATACAATTTTTTCAGGGCTTCATTTTTAGACCTCATCAAAGACACTGGTAGCATGGGGAATCATGTGGCTCATATTTTTTTAACTGTGGTAAATGTTAGCCAATACCTTTAACACACATCTTCGTGTTACGCTTTATTTTGCAAGCTAATATTTCATTACATATGCAAAGGATACTGACGGTGTTGTCCATATCTTTGATACTAATAATTTTGAAAACGAAATATGAACTGTGATTATGTCATAAGCAATATTTCAATTACATACAGCGTAGGAAATACTCCGGGGCGACGGGCAATTAACCCCAAAAATTAAAATAGCCCCCTAAAATCACTAAATAGCCCTCAATTATCCTCGTAGGATTCAATGTAAACATACTGGCATCACTAATTCAGCCCCAGATAATAAAATTGCATTTTCCTGCCCTGAATATTATGTAAGAGAACATTCAAGATGCCTATTGAAATGGTCAGCGGTGATATAAGGAGCATTTTGAGGCATTTCGGGAATAAGGACCAATGGAGGAGCCATGGTACATGGGTGGATGTAGAAGATGTGTTCTTGTTTTTCTTTTTACCAAGAGAGATCATAAACATTTAAGAGCAGGGAAGAAATGGTCTAAGTTTAATTGCCACATAGCTCACTAAAAATTACATTAATAATAGTTGAAAAGGTGTTGATGTAGGGCTGCGGATTGGATACCCTGATGCAGTTGGTATATTTCTGGGTTAAAAGGCATTAATGGTGC